>RJWK010027990.1:5772-26200 GCA_004363435.1 Platanista minor | reverse complement strand
CCTCCCTCTTGCGTCTCCCTCCCACCCTCCCTACCCCACCCCTCTAGGTGGTCACAAAGCACCGAGCTGATCTCCCTGTGCTATGTGGCTGCTTCCCACCAGCCATCTATTTTACGTTTGGTAGTGTATAATATGTCCATGCCACTCTCTCACTTCGTCCCAGCTTACCCTTCCCCCTCCCTGTGTCCTCAAGTCCATTCTCTACATCTGTGTCTTTATTCCTGTCCTGCCCTAGGTTCCTCAGAATTTTTTTAAGATTCCATATATATGTGTTAGCATACAGTATTTGTTTTTCTCTTTCTGACTTTTCACTCTGTAGGACAGACTCTAGGTCCATCCACCTCACTACAAATAACTCAATTTCGTTTCTTTTTATGGTTGAGTAATATTCCATTGTATATATCTGCCACATCTTCTTTATCCATTCATCTGTCAATGGACACTTAGGTTGCTTCCACGTCTGTCCTGGCTACTGTAAATAGAGCTGCAATGAACACTGTGGTACATGACTCTTTTTGAATTATGGTTTTCTCAGGGTATATGCCCAGGAGTGCGATTGCTGGGTCACATGGTAGTTCTATTTTTAGTTTCTTAAGGAAACTCCATACTGTTCTCCATAGTGGCTGTATTAGTTAGTTTACATTCCCACCAACACTGCAAGAGGGTTCCCTTTTCTCCACACCCTCTCCAGCATTTATTGTTTGTAGACTTTTTGATGATGGCCATTCTGACCGGTGTGAGGTTGATACCTCACTGTAGTTTTGATTTGCATTTCTCTAATGATTAGTGATGTTGAACATTCTTTCATGTGTTTGTGGGCAATCTGTATATCTTCTTTGGAGAAATGTCTATTTAGGTTTTCTGCCAGGGGCTTTTTGAATAGGGACTAGATTTCACATTCTATGAGATAGATTTATCTAGAACACTTAGCAAAACTAACAACTGTAACTTAACCTAGAAAAAGAAAGGAGGAGGAAAAGGAATTTAGAAGTGGATCAAGAAGTCTCTTCCGTTAAAAAGATGGGGACTTCCCTGGTGGCGCAGTGGTGGAGAGTCCGCCTGCCGATGCAGGGGACACGGGTTCGTGCCCCAGTCTGGGAAGATCCCACATGCCGCGGAGCGGCTGGGCCCGTGAGCCATGGCCGCTGAGCCTGCGCGTCAGGAATCTGTGCTCCGCCATGGGAGAGGCCCGCGTATCAAAAAAAAAAAAAAGAATCCGCCTGCCAATGCAGGGGACACGGGTTTGATCCCTGTCCGGGAGGATCCCACATGCTGCGAAACAACTAAGCCTGTGCACCACAACTACAGAGCCTGCGCTCTAGAGCCCGTGAGCCACAACTACTGAGCCCGCGTGCCACAGCTACCAAAGCCTATGCACCTAGAGCCCGTGCTCTGCAATGAGATGCCTGCGCATGGCAACAAAGAGTAGCCCCCGCTCTCTGCCAACTAGAGAAAGCCCAAGCGCATCGACGAAGACCCAACACAGCCAAAAATAAATAGATAAAATAAATTTTAAAAAAAGATGAAAGGGGACGCACATAGAATATAATAAACAAGCACTATGAGCTCAGAATGAAGTAACGGCATGGCAAGAGAAAAGGCAATGACCAAGATTTAATCTTGGATAGGACCCAGCTTACTGGGGAAACTAGAAGCAGATTCAGACCCAAAAAAGCGAGTGATACGACAAAAGACAAAAGGGGGTTAAGTGCCCAGCAAAATGTAGGTGATACAAGAGGAAATTTCCCAGCAAGACCGCTGCTTGAGATGCCTGACGGTTTCTTCATCTACTTACTTTAAAAGTTAACATGGAACCTGAGACTGCAGTCCTTAGAAAAGCCTGCTTGCAGAGTTGGTCCTTGGCTGGCACAGTGACTCTTCAGGAGGACTGCCACAACAATAACTGGCAAGAGTGGCTGACTGTGGCTAAGCTGTTGTGCGGACAATATAGTTTATGCTGAACACCTGCTTTCCTAATGGGAATCCAGACTTTTGGTAAAAACTAGGCAGAGATGCCTACCTAAGAACCCAAATCCAATAAAAGTCGTGGGTACTAAATCTCTAATAAGCTTCCCTGGTAGACAACATTTCACCAGTGTTGTCACAATTCGTTGCTGGAGGAATGAAGCGTCTGCTATGTGACTCCACTGGGGCAAGCCTGCACCTGGTGTCTTCCAGGTTTTGCCCCAGATGCCTTTTCCCTTGGCCAACTACATTTTGTATTCTTTCATGGTTCGTAAGTCATAGCCATGTTAATCAAGGTCCTATGACCCCTCTTAAGAGGATCACCAAACCTGGGGGGTGGTATGAGGACCTCAACACAGTTACAAAGAAAAATCAATGCTCCAAATTAGACTTTAAAGAAAATCTCTGCTCTATGCCAAAATTTGCACTTTTCAGATGTAACGCATGAATTTTTTATTCAAAAAATCAAGCTTTACAGCTGCATGCAAATAAAAAAGAAACAGTAATATGGACTACTGGAACACCACACTTATACACTACGAGTTGAGATTTCCATGGAAATTTTCATAAATATGTTGGCAATGTTGAAGAAAAGGCCGATATTACTGACTGAAATGATCCCCAGAGTAGTTCACTAAGAAGCCTGAGTTAGATGCCCTGACATTTACTTGCATACGTTCTTGAGCAAGATGTAAGTCTATGAGATAAAAGTGCCACACAAAAGATTTCTTAGAAGACATGATAGGGAGAGTACTCTATAAGCCTAAGATTTATTAGAAATGAAATCTGTTGATCTCTCATGAGGTTAAGATACAGGAATTCACTTTAGTGTTATTCTTCATATCCATGAAAATTCAAAAAATTGACAAGCACCCAATTAATTAAGCTCTTAACCTCTGAAGAAATGACATGTCTTCCACCAGCCTGAGAGATGTTATTGGATAGTTTTTAGGTCTACTCTATTTTCAGAGGGCATGACATAACAATTAAAAACCATAAGCATCAAGGCACATTGGCATAAGACTTTATAATCAAGAGAAAAACTGAATCAGCTGTTAAGAGGAAAGTCATTTTCAGAAACAGGAGGGTTTTTTTTGCAGTACGCGGGCCTCTCACTGCTGTGGCCTCTCCCGTTGCGGAGCACAGGCTCCTGACGCGCAGGCCGCTCCGCGGCATGTGGGATCTTCCCGGACTGGGGCACGAACCCGTGTCCCTTTGAATGGGGACTAGACTCCACATTCTACGAAACAGATTTATCTAGAACACTTCACAAAACTAACAACTGTTAAGAAAGAAGTGAGGAGGACTTCCTTCCCTGGCAGTCCAGTCGTTAGGACTCTGTGCCTTCACTGCTGAAGGCGGGGGGTTCTATCCCTGGTTGGGGAACTGAGATCCCAGAAGCCACGAGGTGTGGCCAAAAAAAAAAAGTGAGGAGCAAGAGTGAGATACAGACATTTCACTGCAAAAGCCTAGGAATAAACTCGCATTCCTAAGGGTCCAAACTAAGTGAAAGAATTTACAGGAAGCACATGATAAAGCAGGCAACAGAGCTTTCGATCAGGGCCAGAAGGATGCACTTAAGAACTGAAGGCAGGGCAGCTATGCCTCTGAGTATCAAGACCATGATAAGCTGAACAAAGGTAACTCTCCATTTAAAAAGCTACAGTTTATATTATCTTCCAAAGCACTGGGGTGGGGGGAAGGGAGGCATTAACAGCATTGAGACTTTTAATTTCTCCATGTAGCTCTTTCCAAAATGAAGTAACATGCAAGCAGGAAAACAAGGTCAGAGCAGTGATTATGGTTATGATTTTCTACAGCCATACCTTAAAGTGCTACAAAACAGTATTTCTTTGAAAACTCCCTATTTTATCTTAAAAACTCACATAAATTTTTATATCCTATCCCATGATGGATGGATTTGTATGTTTCAGGATAAGAACAGAAGTGTTTTTTTTTTTTTTTTTAAAGTAGTAGTAGTAATAACAGTAGTAGTAGTAGTAGTAATAGTAGTATAATGTAGAGTCTAAAGCTGAGAGAAAGAATAAGTGATTTGAGGATGGTAACATATCCAAAGAAAAGTAGAGCCATGCATAAAACTTGAACTCAGATTTTCAGTGCTAAATCCAGAGATGTATATACATATATGCTGGTAAGAGATCATCTCATAGATGCTGTTTGGCCCAACAAAGTAACGGAAGCAAAAACTGTTTATATGTCTGGTACCCTTTATGCTTTCTTTACACTACCAAGAAAAAGGCTTGCTACTTTAAAGAACCAGAAATTATCTCCTTGAGAAAAGTAGAACTTGTGGCTAAGTGGGATAAAACTGGTTTTAAGTAACACACATTTAAACCAACCTTAAAAAATTAAAGTTAAGGGCTTCCCTGGTGGCGCAGTGGTTGAGAGTCCACCTGCCGATGCAGGGGACACGGGTTCGTGCCCCGGTCCGGGAAGATCCCACATGCCGTGGAGCGGCTGGGCCCGTGAGCCATGGCCGCTGAGCCTGCGCGTCTGGAGCCTGTGCTCCGCCCCGGGAGAGGCCACAGCAGTGAGAGGCCCGCGTACCACACACACCCACACACCCACACACATACACACACACACACACACAAAGAAAAAAAAAATTAAAGTTAAGACTGATGAAGCAAGTATTCAAGACTTCTAAGAAAGGGATACTACTGAGAATTACTTAGGGTCTTGCTTTTGGGAGGGGGCAAAAGGCGGGGCGGTTTATGTTTATCCTTGCAACTTGATCAACCTACAGGAGTAGGCAAAGTTCTCCTCTCCGGAGCTCCAACCCAAGGCAGATATGAAAAGGAGATGTGGCAACATGACTGGATGCTAGTATCAGACTAGAACACAAGGATCAGCAAACTACAACCTGCTGGGTGTGTGGTGCAGCCAGCCATTTAAGTACTGTCTACGGCTACTTTTGCTCTTTTCATTGTGGCAGTGAGTACGTGGACTGGAAGACTAGGATTTTTACTATCCATCAGCCCTTTAAGGAAAAGCCTGCTGACTCCTGGATTGGACAATATTCATCTAAGATAGATAGTTAACATAACAATGTAAGATGCTGACTTCTTCCCTGACAGAATTTTCACTATCTAAAAGGTAGAATAATCCCTCCTACTTGTCATCCTCTAAACTTCAGAAGGTAGATCTTAAGGGTGAGAAGGATATAACCTACAATCTGAGAAAGATGGAGCCCTAAGAGAGTACTACAGGAAATGGACCCAAAAAATGTAGCATAACTCACCAAACTCAGCAAGAAACGGGCGTTAAGCAATTAGATTGCCCTCGTTATTTAGGAAAAGGGAACTGAGATATTAGGTGGCAAGTGGGAAGTATATACAATTCTATATAAACAAACAAGGCTGGGCAATGCAACCAGCTTTTCTAAAGGTAAAACTCGTTTCCACTCTACTCAGGGGCAAAATATTATGGCATTTGTGCCCTTATTCAGAACAAGACAACCACTAGAATTCCCTACTACATCCTCAGACTTAGAAACTAAGTCTTAATGCTTTCTCCAAGAAACTGGAAAGAACACGTAAGGTACACCTATAATGATGATGAAAGATTTCAAGTACATCCACCACCACGAACTGCTATTCAAACTAACACAAGCAGATAACAGGCATGACTGACTAAGGTTCAGTAGTGGACCTCAAACTTCAGTCTATTAAAAAATGTCGAATTCAAAGTTGAATTTCACAGAGATTGTGATTCACACTGTATCAGACGGGACCTCAAGACCTGAATTATTAATAGGCACTCCCTCTGTCAAGATGGTTTTGGTGGTCTGTATCCAGACTGCACTTTATTCCAAGTGTCCTCCTCTCATCACTTCAAACCAGAGACCACAAATATTTAAAAATAAAGGGATTTCACAAAGGACGTCACGTATCTGTAATGGATATTTCTGCCATAACATAATAAATGTTTTCCTGAAAAACCTTAAACTCCGCAAAATTGCACACTAAAAGTTTTACGGGAAAAATAGGGTAGGAGCAAATCACTCAAAACTATGCAACTTTACCACAACCAGAGCACTAACAAAAACTTGAACAGCACAGGCAAGCAGCTCAGCATGGTTGCAGATTGCTTCAGGGGATATTAAATTGCTGGGGTTGAGAACACGGAAATGAAATTCTGAGCACTGAGGCTACAATCCAAATGGACAGAGAAGAAAAGTGCAACTTGCCACAGAGGGGGAGCCATGCAAGACGAGGGAGCAGACTTGAAATGTTCTTTAGGGGTCCTGCCTGTACAGCTAGTTGAGGGCTTTTTCTTTCTAGTTGAAGGTTATAACCTCACTCCTACTATTTTGATTTGCACTGCCTAGGAAAAAAAAAAAAATCATGTATGAACCAACACACAACTTCAGTTTATACTGATGCTATTTACCAACTGCATATGAGCTAACTGGTGGTGAAAAGCAAAAGTTGTAGCTAACCAGACTTTCTCCTGGGGAGAGGGGAAACAGATAAGATGATGTGTCAACAATGGGCTGGCACCTGACAGTCCCCTGTAGTTGAGTTACTCCCTACGGATCTGCACTGTCCAAATGACAGCCACTAGCCTACATATAGCTAGTGAGTACATGACATGCAGCTCCTCTAAACTGAGATTTGCCATTATGTGTAAAATACACACTGGATTCAGAGACTTAGTACAAAAAAAGTGTATAATAGCACATTAATACTTTTATATTACATAATATATTGGGTTAAATAGTCTATTAGTAAAATTAATTCCAGACATTGGCTACTAGAAAATTTAAAATTGCATACGTGGCTTGCTGGACAGCACTGCTCTAGATGAAGATGCCCACTGACACTTAGTGAGAGGGGGCCAGGGATGACTACTGTGCACAGGACATTTCTCAAAGAACTGCTGCATATCTGAAAAATCAGTTTCTAATTAGCTGAGCCTAGAGCCTGATTCTGCTTAATACAACCTGCTGAATTTTCTAGGAATGTAACTGTTGCACAAATTGTATTATACTTAGTTTTGTTTTGAACTTTTACCAAAATGTTCACCACTTAGAAAAACCTCATCACCAATAATGCCATACAATACACCTGCACTTGTATTTATTACAAAGAAATGGTATCAAGGAGACACCCTTGTTAAGAGCGTTAGGACCAAAAATAATTAAACTAGTAGAGATAAATAAAAGATAACAGCTCTCAATGACTTTCATTAATAAAGACTATTTTAAAAATAGTACTGCTGGGCTTCCCTGGTGGCACAGTGGTTAAGAATCCTCCTGCAACGCAGTGGACACGGGTTTGAGCCCTGGTCCAGGAATATCCCACATGCCACAGAGCAACTAAACCTGTGCACCACAACTACTGAGCCCTTGTGCCTAGAGCCCATGCTCTACAACATGAGAAGCCTGAGCACTGCAACGAGGAGTAGCCCCCACTCGCCACAACTAGAGAAAGCCCGCGTGCAGCAACGAAAACCCAATGCAGCCAAAACTAAATAAATAAATAAATTTATTAAAAAAAAAAAAAATAGTACTGCTATCCTGTATGTTTATCCCAAATGAATATGCTAAATATTTTCAGCAAGCTGATACAAACTACTTTGTGAAAATTACATTTAACATTATTTCCTTTGAAGCTGCCCATATCTTTCCTACTCTTACATGTGCAGGTAGCATATATTACTCATGCTTGTCTACAGGCTAGAAACGGGGAATTTACAAAATACTTGAGAAGGTGCACATGCAACAAAGAAAACTGAGTTGGCTCCCTTCCTCACATCATACACAAATATTCAAAATGAATCACAGAAATTAATGTAAGAGCAAAAACGGTAAAACTCTTAAAATACAGGTGTAAAATACTGCCAAAAAAACTAGCAAAAAGAAAAACCAATTAGACTTTGTCAAAATTAACAACCCTGTGCTTCAAACTCTGTGTCAATAAGAAGACAATCCACAGAATGGGAGAACACATTTGCAAACCTTATGCAAAGGACTTTTATCTGGTTCTACCAGTAGGAACTCTCACAACTCAATAAAACAGAAAAACCAGACTTTAGAAGGGTGAAACAGGCTTTCTTGGTGGTCCAGTGGGTAAGACTTTGCACGTCCACCTGCAGGGGGCGCAGGTTCGTTCCCTGGTCAGGGAAGTTCCGCATGCTACATGGATGGTGTGGCCAAATAAAAAGAGTGAAACATCCCAATTTTCCCCAAAGACGTACAAATGGCCAAAAGGCACATGAAAAGATGCTCAACAACATTAGCCGTTGGGGAAATGCAAATTAAACCTGCAATGAGATACAACTTCACATCCATCACGATAGCTACCATCGAAAAGACAGACTTAACAAGTGCTGATAAGGATGTAGAGAAACTGGAACCCTCCTATACACTGCTGCTGTGAATCTAAGCACTCAGCTGCTTTGGAAAACAGTCTGGCAGTTCCTGAAAAGGTTATACATAGAGTTATCATATAACCCAGCAATTCTACCTCTAGGTACATGTCCAACATAAATGAAAGCACGTGCCCACAAATGTTCACTGTACACTATTCGGAACAGCCAAGACACGGAAACAAATGTCCCACAAATGATTAACAAAGGAATAAAACATGGTATATCTATACTATGGAGTATTATTCAACAAAAAGGAACAAGTATTGCTACATGTTATAACATGATGAACCTTGAAAATAGTATGCTAAGTGAAATAAGCCAGTAACAAGACTACAACATATTGTAGGATCTCACTTACATAAAACACCCTTAATAGGTCAACTACAGAGACAGAAAGATGAATGGTTGCCTAGGGCTGCGGGCACAGGGGAGAGGGGGAACAGTAAGAGCTACAGGGTTTCTTTTTGGATGACAAAAACATTCTAAAACTGGCTGTGGTGATGGCTGCACAACTGAACTCTCGTACAGTTCATTACACATCAATAAAAATGTTACAAAAAAAAAAAGTCTACCATACCTTACGTGTGTCTTTTACTTGTCTAGCTTATACAGAAGTCAGTCATCATTTCTCAAATTCTAATCCTATAAGATGCTTTGAATAAACAATCTTGCATGGTCATGTGAACCTGGAAAAAGCTGTGTATGATACTGTCTTACGGAAAACTTAAATGTGCTTTAAAGGCTCTAAGAATTATCGTTAGTGAATAAACTTTAACCTGGGGGAGGGGAGAGGGAATTAAGTACATGATAACAACATGAACGAACCTCAAAAACACCATGCTAGGAGAAAAAAGCCAATCACAAAAGACCACATAGAACCCTTTTCTATGAAATTCCATAACAGGACAATCTATCAAGACAGAAAGTAGATCAGTGGTCTGGGTGTGTACAGGGAGGGGAAGAAAATGGAGAATGACTGCTAACAGGTATGGGAGGATTTTTCTGGGGCGGGGGTGGGTGGAGGGGTGGCGGGGATTAATTGCCTGGTATGTGAATTGCATCTCAATTTTTAAAAATAACGTTTAGGGCTTCCCTGGTGGCGCAGGGGTTGAGAGTCCGCCTGCCGATGCAGGGGACGCGGGTTCGTGTCCCGGTCCGGGAAGATTCCACATGCCGCGGAGCGGCTGGGCCCGTGAGCCGTGGCCGCTGAGCCTGCGCTCCGCAACGGGAGAGGCCACGGCGGTGAGAGGCCCGCATGCCGCAAAAAAAAAAGTTTAAAATATTTTGTATTGTTTTTTTTACAGGATGGGGAGGTTGGGTCTAACCAAGCTGAGAACCACTCATTTAGTGAAGAGTACTCAATCAGGCCGCAATCAGGCAAGCTGGGCTTCAGTCAAGATTTTGCCTCTGCTTTTTACTAAAAGATGAAGAGGCCATCGAACTGCTACAGTTACCTCCACTCGTCAAATAAGGTACTGCTTTACAGCGTGCAGGGCTGCAAAAAAGGCACAACGCAATCTGAAATGCCACACTTATGAACGTTAACAACTTCTTTTGACCTCTGCCATCTGACTTTTCACTAGGGGATGAGTGAAGATCTTAGGGTGAGATTTTTGTCCTCCTTTCTGTTAGCTCATCACGAGGGCTGTATTAGCAAAGCAACAGTAAAAAAGCCTACAGCCTTCACGCTGCCGATGCCCTCAAGATTCAGTGCCTTATACTTCTACTTGCCTAAAAAATTATCAACACATGACTCTCAACTCTCCAGTGATCTCAGGCACTTGGTTTGCTAACACACAGAGCAAACAGGCAGTGAGCACAGCAGGGCTATGTAGACCTAATCCTGGACTCACGATCTCCTCCTTCTTACTGACTCCAGCAGAAATTCGCTGGGCTCACCATAATATTCTAACTGCTCTCCCACTATCATTCTTATCTCCATTTCAAAACACTCTCTACAGAATAGTCAAAGTAATCTTTTAAACATGTATCTCAGATCATGACATGTGTTTTGAATTTGAATGAGTACAGAAGGAAGCCATTCACTACACTTTGGCTACACTGGCCTCTTTCAGTTCTTTGAATATATGCCCAGTTCTTCCCTACCCTAGATCCTTCATACATTCTACCCCCTCACCGCTTATCTCCCACTCTTTGTCTGCCTATTTCTTCAGGTCATCCTTCAGGTTTCATCTTAAATGCCAAATCCTTAGAAAAGCCCTCCCTGACCCCTCAATCTAAAAACAAGCCCCCATCACAGCACACAACTGTCCTTAATAGCTATTTTTATGCAGTGTAATTAAGACTACATCTCACATTGCTCCCTATGTTTTCTTGTTCTTAAATTAGCTGACTGGCTAGCCTAAGGACAGAATGGATTCCTTTGAGAGAAAAATATAAGTTAGTATGGAAAACAACAAGCACTTTTAGTTAATTTATGAAATTATCATAAGATTCTAAAAGGGAGAGTAGGAAACAACACAACTGAAAAAGTATCCTCCCAAGCTGATGCCTTTAGAGACAGAGGAAGAGGCGCAGGTTCTGGCATGCCTAGAGGCCTCTCCCCAAGTATTTTCACCTCCTGACGCTAATCAACCGAGCAAGAAGTGGCAGAGCTCAACTGTAGAACCTCGTGGTCACGGTAACCCCTCACTCCACCTATGAAAGGATGAAAAATGACCAAAGGAATCTTCAAGTATGTGCCATGTCCTAAACATTTCATACACTTAAAGCTCTCACAAAGATAGTGAGAAACTATACAGAGCTAAGAGATTTAACTGGGTACAATGAAATGGAGAATAAACTTCAGTCATGGGAAACAACATGAGCAACTGGCATAAAAAAAGGTAAACAGAATGGCAAGGGTTCAGAGGGCAATGAGTAAAACTAGTTTGACAGGAACACGCAGTTCTCAAATGAGAGAAAAGGGAATAAAGCTAAGTTAAGCTAAAGACATCAAGGGCCTTGGAAATCAAACTAAGGGAAAAAAAAAAGAAAAACAGATTTTTATCTTCTGGACAAAGGACTGTCAAAATAAATAATTAAAAACCTATTTTTTGCTTCTGAGGTTCTTTTTTTTTTTTTTGGTGCTTTTGAACAGTACTGGGTGCATCATGAAAAAGCAGATTAAAAGTAGGCATCTTTAAGGATAACATAGAAGACTAAAGAAGAGGGTTTAAGAGGATTCTTTCTAGAGAAATGGTTACCTAATATTCTCCCCCCAACTTCAAGCCACAGAATTTCTTGCTTACTTGGCTGGCTGCTCATCCTTCAGGTGTCAATTCACAAGCTGCCCCTGAAAAAGCCCTTCCCTGACCACCTCCTACACCTGCCTCCCTCTCTCCTGCCATTACCATTTTCAAATCATAATTCATTTCCTTTACAGCACAGATCTCAGTAGGAAATCATCCTGTTCATCTACTTTAGATCGTGTCTCTTCCCCTAGGAGGGAAGCTCCCTGAGTACAGGGAGCCTTGCCTGTACTCAGGGAGCCTTGCCTGTCATGCCACGTTATAAACCCTGCAGGTAGTTACAACGGTGCTTGAGTTTCTCAACAGACTCTAAAACAGACACATGAATGGAAGCCCAATACCTCAACAGGAGCCACTCTTCCTGCAATGGTGGTAGTGGGGGATTAAGGACAATAATTAGCCCAGTCACATTCTTGGAACCTCTGGGCTCCATACAGTATCATTTAAAAAGAAATGACGGGGCTTCCCTGGTGGCGCAGTGGTTGAGAGTCCGCCTGCCGATGCAGGGGATGCGGGTTCATGCCCCGGTCCGGGAAGATCCCGCATGCCGCGGAGCGGCTGGGCCCGTGAGCCATGGCCGCTGGGCCTGCGCTTCCAGAGCCTGTGCTCTGCAACGGGAGAGGCCACAACAGTGAGAGGCCCACGTACCGCAAAAAATAAAAAATAATAAAAAAAAAAAAAAAAAAAAAAAAAAAAAAAAAAAAGAAATGACGACACAGATAATCTCCAGAGATTAGCTATCGAAAGGCTGGGTAGTAGTAACAAGTTCTATGTATCATAAGCAGGTATATAAACTTCACCTGTTAAATATAAATAATATGACAGCAAAAAAGTTTTAACAAGACACTCATGAGGTGAATGAAATTCACCCACTGAAACTGAAAATTACTCTCGACTTCCCTGGTGGCGCAGTTGTTAAGAATCCGCCTGACAATGCAGGGGACATGGGTTCGAGCCCTGCACTGGGAAGATCCCACATGCCACGGAGCAGCTAAGCCCGTGCGCCCCAACTACTGAGCCTGCGCTCTAGAGCCCACGAGCCACAACTACTGAAGCACACGGGCCTAGAGCCGGTGCTCCGCAACAATAGAAGCCACCTCAACGAGAAGCCCACGCACCACAACGAGGAGTAGCCCCCGCTCACCGCAACTAGAGAGAGCACAGCAATGAAGACCCAACGCAGCGAAAAAAATAAAGATCACTGAAACAGAGCCTTAGGCTTTAAAAAAAAAAAAAAACTTACCCTCCATTCTATTACCTGTACAACATAATATAAACTGGAAATGCGCTTTTCCCAAAATTTTAAGGTATATGAAAGAAAAAAGGCAGCATATATTCCAGCAGAGCTACCTTAAGAAAAACAGTAAGTTTCCTCTTACAGATAAGACACTTTTAATAATTGCTCCTGGCCGGAGACAAGATGGCGGAAGAGTAAGACACGGAGATTACCTTCCTTCCCACAGATACACCAGTAATAATTGCTCTTGTGTGTCCCTTAATAGAGACATATGCAAACAAACAGCATTTACTCCATCTGTTTTTGCTGGGTAGTCATCCTGCTTTGTACCAAGACAGGTCTGCAGTTTGGGATAAAGTACTGGTGAACTAACATTGGACACTTTGTACCTAGGTGTGCTCCAACTGTGAAATGGTTGTCTGTTAAGGGGAAAAGTCAACACTGCCATATCACCTAAACCAGTTTTATAAACATTTAAGTGGCATATGCAAAATACTATGAAGTATTTTAAAAATAAAAACAGGAGCTCAGAATGATAAGGGAGAAGAGAAGCTGCAATGGATAGATGACATTTGCTGATAATGTTTAACCTACATACTGATTTTATGACAACATGCTTTGGACAAAGAATATTATTTCATTATCTGTTCACTCTCCCTTCAGTCCCAATCTTCCTGTTCCTCACCACCCTCCTTGTCCAATCACAGCTCTAGCCAGACTTAAAGATTATATAGATTTATTAAGGAGCTGTTTCAAACTTTCAAGGAAAAAGTATATAATCTGTTCCAGAATCAGACTCAATCATAAAAGTAACCAACTGGAAAATCCTGGCAAACATTAACAAGAATTGCACAGCAACAGCAGAGCAACAGTTGAATATTCAAAGTCTTGCATGAATATACACCTTGAATGTTAACTTTTAAAAATATGCTGTCAACAGATAATGAAGAGCATCTGATAAATTTCAAAGCATTAAACTGTAGAAATAGATGGATGTTTCCTTAATATGAAAAAGCGTCTAATAAGGAATGATCTTTACATAATGATCATCGTATCACCAGGCAATACCTTTTTAATACCAAGAACCACATTCGCAATTGAGTCTTTTACTGTTTTTTTAATTGCAATAACTATTATTTGATTTTCTAAAATAAAGAACAGGTATTAATATTGTAACTGGAAGCTACAGAAAAACATTAGGAAGGATAACTGTATCCTCACAGGCTTTTTTTCTGCACATACATCTAATACCCAAAGATAGAATCACACTATATGTGTATTTTTCTACTTAAATGGCAGACAGAAGAGGGGGGAGAGAGGGTCACTCGGCCCAACTGAGTAGAGAACTACCTGAATCAGAGGAGAGCCCTGCCACTCTAAAACCCTGCCTGGATCCACAGGAAAGAGAATTAAAGACAGTGGAAGTTCAGGGCTTCCCTGGTGGCGCAGTGGTTAAGAATCCACCAAGCCCTGGTCCGGGAAGATCCCACAGGCCGCAGAGCAACTAAGCCCGTGCGCCAGAACTACCGAGCCTGCACTCTAGAGCCCGCGTGCCACAACTACTGAGCCCATGTGCCACAACTACTGAGCCCACGTGCCACAACTACTGAAGCCTACATGCCTAGAGCCTGTGCTCCACAACAAGAGAAGCCACTGCGATGAGAAGCCCGCGCACCGCAACAAAGAGTAGCCCCCGCTCGCCGCAACTAGAGAAAGCCCGCACACAGCAACGAAGAAACAAAGCAGCCAAAAATGAAATCAATCAACCAATAAAATTATTTATTTATTTAAAAAAAAAAAAAAAGACACTGGAAGTTTGGAGAAAACAGTATGAACTGCTACTTTCCCACATGATCACTCTCCTCCTAAGAGACACCTCCCTCTCCTGATCTGGACTTTACATATATTTATTTATTTATTTAAAACCCAAGAGAATGACTTCACTCAATTACAGAGAAACCATTTCACACAGAGCCTGTGCAGAGACCAAAGTGGCAGTATATAACCTAAACAGAAGAATACTTCGAAAGAAATCTCAGGAAACCAGTAACTTCTTAAACAAATTCTCTTTTATCTCAAGAAATAAAGAGAACATGAATTCTATGAAACAAAGCAAGAGATAAAGAGATACAAAGGAGGGGGGTGGAATAAATAAGAGGAGGAACTCAGTGAAAAGATGAAATCAAAGAAACAAAAACCACCTCAGAAGTAATGGAAGAATCAATACTGCTGCAAGCAATGTCAACCACAAGGAACACAGACCTGAGAAATATCACAAAATACATGGGACAGAAGGACAGAGATGACAGCATTTAGAGGTAAGATGCCAGATATGAAAGATGAAGCCAACATATGTAGAACTGGAGGTCCTGAAGAGGAGGACAGAAAACAGGGGGGGCACCCAAGAGAAAAGAAAGCTTCCCTGAAATAAAGGAAGATCTCAATCTGGAGACTGAAGGGGCTCACCACGTAGCAGGGAAAAGTAACAAAGAACCCATAAAAACTGACACACATCCTCACATTCCGGTGAAGCTGCTGAATTTTAAGCATAAAGACTGAATTCTTAAAGCATCCAGGCAGCAGAAGCAAGTCACTTATGAAACAAAGAAGGGTTCACCGCAGACCTCTCCACAGAAAACACTAAATGCCAAATGACAATGAAGTAATGTCTTCTGCTGAGAGAAAAAAAAATGGATGTGACCCAGAGAATTATTTTTCCAACTAGGATGTCATTCATGAGTAACAACAGAAAAAGGACATTCCCAAATATTCAAGAACTCAAAACTTAAAGTACTCATAATTGGGGAGGTGATGGGGTTAGTAGATAATCCTAAGAAAAACCAAAACAGCCATTTGCCAATGGAGAAGCTGTGCTCTCAGGACAGGCAGCGTGCACTGAATGAAGCTAAACGCATCTCCTTAACATCTGGGATCAACAGCCACGCATTATTACCAAGCGTTTACTCGGATACCTGCCTTGTGCCACTGACATTATACAGCAAGTCATTGTCAAAATATACTCTTTTAACTTTTCCTTTGTTACTGTTTTATAAAAGCTGTCAATGACATTACACACCCACCCACACACACAGAGCACTCATTTAACAAATGTTTCCTTTACTGAATACTTACTATATGCCAAAGACAGTGTAAGACACTAACAGAATAGGACAGAAGCCGTTCTTCCCTGAAGCTTAGTATAGCTTCCCAAACTTAACTACGTATTGAAAGAATTTTAAACAGTTAAAATTCCTAGTCCCATTCACCACTTTTAATAATTTGAGGATTTTTAGGTTTGTCTGAACTTCTTGGGTGATTCTGATAGGCTGAGGAGCTACAGGTCTGCCACAGTTACAACATATACAGCTGACCCTTGAACAAGGGGGTTTGAACTGCACAGGTCCACTTATACTCGGATATTTTTCAGTACTAAATACTACGGTCCTACAGGGTCTGTGGTCGGTTGAGTCTGAGGACTTGGAGGAACCAAGTCTACGGAGGGCCACCTCTAAGTCACACTTAACCCCTGTGCTGTTCAAGGATCAAATGTACTGCAACCTCTCCAGGTCTCCTGAATCTTCAAAGGCAAATTAAATAACATCCAGTAATCTTACTGTTGACTGTATTTTATTCTAAGTTTTTTGACAATAGCAGTACAGTCAGGATGGCACTTTGCTATAAATGTCAGAGTCCAGATTGTGTCACTGCTTCTTGAACAGTTTTTAAATGTCTTAAAAACAGAGTGACAGCAAAACTGACTTCTGTGAAAATATATAACAGCTCAAGAGTTTGATAAGTTAAAAATTACCTTAAATACATAATTAAGTATAAACAAACACAATATAAACAAATTAAATGTGAACAAAGTGTATCTGTTCCATGACCAAATATGAAAGTACAGGTTATCCAGAAGAGTCGACTATAGTATGACCTGAGCAAAATGAAAAGCAAATCTGGTACATTTACTATCACTCCGTGTTAGATACAAATATTAAACATTAAATTAGCACCTTTCCTTTGAAAAAAATTCAGGTATTTGTGTAATGACTTACAGATGAATGTGATTAGAGAGTGAACAACAGATGAAAATTAAATTTTGGCAACAGTAACAGTTTGATAACTGATGACAATGAGTGAAGATTTTCCTACTTGCAACTGTGACTAAAGAGTTAAGCAGCAAGTATATACTCCAGCATTCGTAACAGAGAAATGAAAAGTTATTTCACACAAAAATCTGTACGTGAATGCACAGCTATATCAGTAATAGCCAAAAACTGGCAACAACCTAAATGTCCTTCAACAGTGAGTGGTTAAACAAACTGAAGTACGTTATACCACAGAACACCACTCAGTAATAAAAGAGAAACTCGCCATTGACACACAGTCCCTTGGTTCTCAAAGGGAATCATGCTGAGTGAAAAAGAAGTCAATCCCAAAGAGTTACCTACTGTGATTCCATTTATATAACATTCTTGAAATGACAAAACTATACAGATTGAGAACAGATTAGTGGTTGCTGGGGCTTAGGGAAGCGTGGAAGGAGGGAGGTAACTGTGGCTACAAAAAGAATAGCACAAGAAACTGTGCTGAACTGTTTTATATCCAGACCTGGGCGGGAGTCACATTAATCTACTCACGTGATACAAATGCATGGAATGCACACGCACATACACACACACACACACACAGAGCACGTAAAACTGGTAAAAATCTGAACAATTAGTGATGGTGTCAACATCAATTTCCTGGCTGTGACAGTACACTATAGTTATGCAAAAGTTTTTTTTTTTTTTAAGTAGCCAGCCAAAACCAAACAGCTGGCGTGTGAACCCAAGCATGAAAGCTCCTATTCCCCTGCCTGCTAACAAGTACAGGTGGCGTGGTCTTGCTCTCTCACCGCCCCTAAAGAGTCGTCGTTGCTGGAGGCGCTTCTGTCACTGCTCTTCACCCTCCCCACTGGACTCCCTAACCTCCACCAATGCATGTTTAATCACTCCCATTAGCTCATCTAACCTCCATGGCTTTTCTCTCATTTCACTGCCATGGAATCCATGCGCATCAAAGCATCCTCCAAATACATCATTCGCCTTCTAGAGAAGCCCCAGTATTAGCCAATCATGTCAATGAACTCCACACAACACTTTCCCACTGTTCTTGTTCCTTAATTTTTCTTTCAAGTTTTTTTTTTTTTTGGTAAACACTTCTAGATTTGATGCCATTTCAGAAAGAAGATCTCTATTCAAACAATGTTTTACTACAATTCTCCTTAAAAATACAAGTCTTGTGTTGCTATCATTAAATTGCCATAGGTCTGAAAAATTCCCAAACCTGTTTAGTGCTATAAAATATAGCATTTTAAGAAACACTTTCAGGGCTTCCCTGGTGGCGCAGCGGTTGAGAGTCCGCCGGCCGATGCAGGGGACGCGGGTTCGCGCCCCGGTCCGGGAAGATCCCACGTGCCGCAGAGCGGCTGGGCCCGTGAGCCGTGGCCGCTGAGCCTGCGCTCCGCAACGGGAGAGGCCACGGCGGTGAGAGGCCCGCGGACGGCAAAAAATAAAATAAAATAAAATAAACAAAAGAAGAGCCACATTGAACCCTCACCCTTGCTTCAACTCCAAAATCTCACCTGTCCTATATCTCCTAGAGCACAACCACTGTGGTTCTCACCTGTCCTATATCTCCTAGAGCACAACCACTGTGGTTCTCACCTGTCCTGTATCTCCTAGAGCACAACCACTGTGGTTTGGCTGTAAGCCACAATGAACATCCTACCTAGGGCAGAAGAATCCGATTACTTGAAAAGAGTAATGCTGAAAGAATATGGTTCTTTGTGCCTAAGCAGTGTCATAAAACAGAAAACAAAAAACAAAGGAACATTTTTTGATTACCATTTTTTGTAGGAATTGTTACAGATTTCAAGCATATCATTCTATTTAACCCTCAAGCAAATCTAAAAATGCCTGTGTTACAATTCAAAAAAGAGAGAAGTTTTAAACAATGAGCCCCAGGCTACAGAGTTACTGTGTGGAAGACAAACAGACCCCTGGCCCTGATGCTCCTTTTACAGTATTTTCTTCGCACCACAATGCCACCAATGCACCACTATCTACATAAGTGACAGCTGGTACAGGAAAGCCGATACTGAATTAATTTAACCCCTTCAAATAAGGGATAGAATGAAATGCCCAAATACTGTTAATTTTGTTAATTTTTCTCACCTTTCTGATCTCCTAAAAGTATATACTTAAATTATATTCAAATTCAGAAACAACTATTAAGCATAACTATTTGCTCATTAAATCACCATTATTATTCATCAACTACTGTGTTCAAGGAGACCATGTACTAGACCAAAAAGCACGCTGGAAATGGTCAGATCACTCTATTTGCGTCAGATTTTCAATTAATGTCACTGCCCTTAAGGAACTGGAGGAAAAAACATTTAGAAAACCTATAAGAAAACAGAACTCATCTGAAATGTCTGCAGCATATCACGTATCACAGTCAGTTCCCAGCTCCCGGTTTTCTGCCCTCCTACCCTCTCACCCTTAACACCCACCCTTACTACACTGAAGCCATATCTCACCCACCATCCCACCTAATGAAAAACCTTAAAAAGTTCTGTGATCCCTGTTCCCCCTCTTAGGGTCAAAGCCCATTAAAACACACACACATCCACATACCCTAATGTAAACTGTTTTAAACTACTCTTTTTAAAAACACCAGTTAAAAGTGAACTTCTCTGGTAGTTTCTGTCAAAGGAAAATGTACAAAGGTCCCTTTAAGAACTACCATATGACACAGCAATCCCACTCCTGGGCATATACCCAGAGAAAACCATAGTTGAAAAAAACACATGCACCCCAATGTTCACTGCAGCTCTATTTACAATAGCCAGGATATGGAAGCGACCTAAATGTCCATCCACACAGGAATGGATACAGAAGATGTGGCACATATCTACAATGGAATATTACTCAGCCATAAAAAGGAATGAAACTGTGTCATTTGTACAGACATGGATGGACCTAAAGTCTGCCATACAGAGTGAAGTCAGTCAGAAAAAGAAAAGCAAATATCGTATATTAACGCATATATGTGGAATCTAGAAACTAAATGGTACAGATGAACCAGTTTGCAAGGCAGAAATAGAGACACAGATGTAGAGAACAAACGTATGGACACCAGCAGGGGGAAAGCAGGGTGCAGAGGGGTGTGGTGGAGGATGATGAATTGGGTGACAGGGATTGACATGTAGACACTAATATGTATAAAATAGATCACTAATAAGAACCTGCTGTATAAAAATAAATAAAATTAAAATTCAAAAAAAATTAAATTAAATTTTATTTATTCAAAATAAATAAAAATTAAATTAAAATCAAAGCAGGGCTTCCCTAGTGGCGCAGTGGTTGAGAGTCCACCTACTGATGCAGGGGATACGGGTTCATGCCCCGGTCCGGGAAGATCCCACATGCCACAGAGTGGCTAGGCCCGTGGGCCATGGCCGCTGAGCCTGTGCATCCAGAGCCTGTGCTCCACAACGGGAGAAGCCCGCGTACCTTAAAAAAAAAAAAAA
>RJWK010027989.1:0-26068 GCA_004363435.1 Platanista minor | reverse complement strand
TATAATGTACATGAGTACTCTTTTATATTTCATTCTTGTGTTGTAGTCATTTATGTGCCTGCCTTGAAGTTTCTGAAACCATATGTGAGTTAGGGATACTCTGACCCTCAGAGTTAAATATTGGACACAACTTCGGTTTTTCAGGTGTGAGAGTCAGACTCCGTGTTCGCTGCATTTTCTGTAATTCCCCAATAACTTTATTTCTTTACATTTCCTTAGTCTTTCTTATACTTGTGAGAGATTTTTCAGTTCTCTATGTCATCTGGACATTCACCCCAGTCCCTCTGGTGATTCAGCCCTCTCCCATCCAAACTGTCCTGTACCTTCCATGTTCCAGTTTATCAACTTGACCAACTCTGGTAGACAGCTGCAATGAAAGCCTCCAATAGCCATGTGCTAGAGACATCAAATTCTTTGCCACATGGACTCCTTCCTGGGCTGCCTGGGTGTCCCCAGACCATGGCAGCTGGCCTCCTCTAGAGCATTTCTTAAGAGAGAGAGAGAATGCCAATGACAGAAACCAGGAGGGCATGAACACCAGGGCATGAACAGCAGGAGGAAGGGATCACTGGAGGCCATTTTAGCAGTGCCTACCACAGTCTGATCTCTGGCCCCAAGGGACCTGGCTCACGTGTACAGAATACACTCAGTACATTCACCTTCTCTCAAAAGTAAAGAGGAAGCATGACTTACTACAAACCTCCTGCTACAGTTTGGGGATCCAAGTCCTCTTTTTCTTACTCATGTACCCCCACCCTGCCACAGACACATTTTCCCTTTAGACCAACCAACACATCACTCCACTTATTTTGAGGATAGTTGAGCCATTCGTGTTATGGATCAGCTGAGGCCTTAACTTCTACTCCAAGTAGACTTACGAAAATTTTTTTCAACACAGGTAACAATCTTCTTAAGAGCGGTTCCACATCTAGCTATAAAAAGGATTTGTTTCCATCTCAATACATTTGACTCTTCTCATTCCCATGTTTAGCATAGTGCTCATATGGCAGGTAAGGGTTTGCTAAATTAAAGTTAATTGTTTTTAAGAGTGTAATATATACTTAAGTATACACACTCTTAAAAGACTTTTTTTTTCTTAAAAGATTTTTATTAAAGCCTGTCCAACAATCATTGAGGGCATATTGAGTCTGCATAAAAAAAAAAAAAAAAAAATGATGAAAAAAAAAAAAAAAAACATAAAGGGGCTTCCCTGGTGGCGCAGTGGTTGAGAGTCCGCCTGCCTATGCAGGCGACGCGGGTTCGTGCCCCGTTCCGGGAGGATCCCGCATGCCGTGGAGCGGCTGGGCCCGTGGGCCATGGCCGCTAGGCCTGCGCGTCCGGAGCCTGTGCTCCGCAATGGGAGAGGCCGCGGAAGTGAGAGGCCCGCGTACCAAAAAAAAAAAAAAAAAAAAAAAATGATGAGAAGCTAGGAAAACTTTCAACCATAATACTGGTCAATGATGCATTAGAATGGAATGGGGCATAGGCAACATTTTGTAGCAGGTGTCCTATAATTGCTGAAAAGTCTCATGGAATTTCCATTCTTTTATGTACAGAATATTTCTTTACTTCAATAATCTATTTTAAAAAAGACAACAAATTAAAAATGCCTAAGAATAAGCATTACCAGTGTTAGTTAACTGCTGACCACTAACATAAATATTCTCTGTGATGATTGTTGCCTCAATACTTTTTCTTTACTCTCTTTCATTTAGTCTTTTATCACTACATCACTTTTAGTGTGTAGTTGACAAGGTGCCAGCCCAGCTTGCAGCAGAATCTTTCCCCATCATATCTTATTTTTAAATACGGTCTATATGGTTTCAGTCTACTTCTGATTTTCAGACTATAGTTACCTGTATTGTCAGGTTACATGAACTATGCAAATATCACCCACAAGGTGGGGATGAGAAGGTTGATGATCAGCTAGACTTTACTGCATACTAGAGCCAGCATTAGCAAAATTGTATAGGAACACATCTTCCATTCCTCCCACTAGCATTGCGCTCTTCTCTACCCTTCTGCATATAACCTCTCTCCTGACATAAACGCTTCTATTCAGTTACAGGTCAGATATCCAATTATGAAAGAAATTAAGGTAAAGATAATGCCTAACATATCACATCCTTCTTTATATAGAGTTATGAAAGAATGGGATGTGTTTAATGTATAATATAATGACAGCGTAAGTATTTGGAAGTCAGTCCTGAATTTCGGGGCAGGAAAGCCTTCCTGGAGTCTCTGAAACATAGCATGCTTTAAAGACTGAAAATAATAGCTAATATTTATTGAGCACTTAACAGTACAGGCTTTATGCTAAGGGTTTAAATGATGTAACTTATTTTATCTTTCAAAAATGCTTTGAAGTAAGTACTACCATTGCTTCTATTCTACAGAGAAGAAACCCCAGGCTTAAGCAACTTATACTAGGCCATCTAGCTCCCAAGGGACAGAACTTGGAGATGAGCCCAGATATCTTTTGCTTCAGAGCTTTGACTCTTTAAACACTATTAGATACTAACACCAGATGACCAAAATGAAAACACAGCAATTGTTTTTCTTAGAGATGTGCTTTATTCCCACTCTCTCTTTTCCTCCCAAATAACACAGCAAGTCTTCTGTGACCTCCTCTGCAGCCCAGCCTCTAACAAACGCAATTTTTCTTCTTGTTTTTTTGCTGCTTGACATTACTATCACCTCTTCCTTTTTTCTTGCATTTGATGCTAGCTTATAGAGCTTTAAGGGATCTATTCCTTTCTTTCTTTTCTGAATGTTCTGTGCTCTCACCACTTCTCTAAGCAGTGCTGACCTACTTTGTACAATTCTTTATAAAAGAAGGTTTGGGAGTCCTGTTTTCCAGACCACTTCGATTTCCATTTTCAGCTCCTCTGCCTACCTTAAAGTATGATTTGGCTCCAAAGGGATGATATACCTGCTTTCTGTAGTTCCAGTTTACTTTTTTTTGTCAATTTTGCCTTCAGTATAATACCTTTTCTTGTTCAGATGTGTTATTACTTGCACTATTTCTGTGAATTCAGAAAAGATTTACTGGATGAGTTTTTATTTATAATCACTTAATATTCTGTCCTATTTTTTTTCATTTTGCAACTGTGTCCACAGAGAAGATGGATCTTTGCAGCCAAATGCAGGACAGTTCTGCAAATATTTCAGTGATTCATCTCTGTTGTGCATTTTGTTTGATAATGTCAGGTACATATTGATACTTGACCTCAAAGAAACCCACAATTAAGTAGGAAATATATATTTCCAATGAACTATAGACATAATGGGCTATTATCAGTACTATCAAGAAAAGGTAAATCTGACCTATGGTAATGGGGAAAAGTTGATGAAGAAGTGGTCTTTGTGGTAATGATGGGCAAGATTTTTGATGATAGAAACAGAAGGGAGGGATATAATTTCATGTGGAAGAAACATTTTTGAAAAAAATTATAGACACTGAGGTAGGAATCTCAAATATTTGAGTGGGTGTCAAAGAACTAGCTCAATTGGAATGTAAGTTTTATGACCCAATAGAAAAGAAAGAGCTGAAAAGTTAGAGTTGGGTCAGTTTGTATAAGGCTATAAGTGCTAGTTTGAAAAGATTAAGATTTATACAAGAAGAATGGAGAGCCATTGAAAGTGTTTGATGTCTATAAATATCCTTATCAAAATCCAAAACCAAATCAAAATACACTTTTAAACCAACAGTTTTAAATTAATTTTTAGCAATATTATTTGTAAGTGAATATAGCAGAAAAGTCATACTGTGAAAGGAGGGGAGACTTTTTTTAAAATTAATTTTTGTTGGAGTATAGTTGATTTACAATGTTGTGTTAGAGTCTGCTGTACAGCAAAGTGAATCAGTTATACATATACATATATCCACTCTTTTTTAGATTCTTTTCGCATATTGGTCATTACAGAGTATTGAGTAGAGTTCCCTGTGCTATACGTTAGGTTCTTATTAGTCATCTGTTTTCTATACAGTAGTGTGTATGCGTCAATCCCAACCTCCCAGTTTATCCCTCCCTCCCCTTCCCCACCTTGGTAACCATAAGTTTGTTTTCTACATCTGTGACTCTATTTGAGTTTTGTAAATAAGTTCATTTGTACCATTAAAAAAAAAACAACAGAATTTTTTATTTCCACTAACAATGGCCAAAGTCATGATTTTTATATCAAATAATGTTTTCATTTATATGTATTTTTCTGTGATAGTGGCCTTTTAACCTAGTGAGAAATAATAATGGATAATTATTTATTAACAGTACCAAAATCCAGTCAATTTAGCTAATACTGGAATGGTGTGATGGCGGTACACAAATGACATTTCACATGCAAAATAGTTTAGTTTGCCACTGAAAAGACAGTACTGATGATGTACCAGCTTGCATACAGACCAAGAAACTGTTGTAAATGTGTTTCTGAGGCAAAATTGGAACAAGAGGTATAAACATCAGCATTTATTTGATAACTGAATCCTTGAGAATGGGTGAGATTGTAGACAATAGGGGAGGCAGCCTCAGAGACAAGAAAAAGAGAGAAAAAAATCAAAAGACAATAATTTGAGGTGTTTAGAGCTGTCAGCCATGTTGATTGCTTTACATCAGTAGGAACAGCAGTGAAAGTAGAATTTCAGATTTGGAAATTGAGGTCATTGGAGACCTTAAGAAGGACACAAAACACATTTTTTTTTTTTTTTTTTTTTTTTTTTTTTTTTTTGCGGTACATGGGCCTCTCACTGTTGTGGCCTCTCCCGTTGCGGAGCACAGGCTCCGGACGCGCAGGCTCAGTGGCCATGGCCCACGGGCCCAGCTGCTCCACGGCATGTGGGATACTCCCGGACCGGGGCACGAACTCGCGTCCCCTGCATCGGCAGGTGGACTCTCAACCACTGTGCCACCACAGTGGCAAGAAGCCCCAAGAAACACATTTTAACTATTAAAGAAAGGATTCTTAAAGTTCTCTTGAATAATCTGTACATACCATTAGTATGCATGGACTTTGTGAAGTATGTCAACTATAATTAGGTCCTTTTGCACGAGTACAACAAAAATAATCCATACACAAAGCAAGATGAATATCAACAAAATAGTAGTCTTTTAAATTCATTTGAAAACAGAAAGCCCAATCATTCCTAATTCATATCAAGAGATTTGAAATAGAGTGTTTATTATATGAGAAAGTGTTTTCTCTATACTTGTTGATACTACCTATTATTTTCATATAACCCTTAACTTTGTGTGTCCTCAAAGCCAATTTATACACTCTTAAGTTATGGCAAATGTCCAGTGTTGATAATAGTGGTCACAATAACACTCTAATTTAGCTTTATGTTTAAAGATATGACATTAAATTGTGATTCTGGCTTTTATTTTCAAGTAATCAATAAGATAGCATATAATATTTTTCAAGAGAATTATTAAGTTCTGTGAGGTCTTTTGAAAAATTAAAGTTTGCCACAAGCTAAGGCAGCTAAAAAACAGTTTGGGAAGGTTGAGAAACCTGGGCTAGTTCTTAAAGGGGGAGGGAATCTCTGAGGAAGGCATTGCAGGGAGAACGAAGGTGTGGAGATAAAGATGTGCTTAGTATGTTTAGAGGTTGTATTAGTTTGCTAGTGCTGCCATAAAAAAGTACCACCGACTGAGTGGCTTAAACAATAAACTTTGTTGTCTCACAGTTCAGGTGGCTAGAAGTTTGAGTCAAGGTATTAGCAAAATTGGTTCCTTCTAAGGACTGTGAATTAGAAATTTGTTCCATGCCTATCTCCTAGCTTCTGGTGGTGTGCTGAAATCTCTGGAATTCCTTGGCTTCTGCTATATCAACCTGAGCACTGCCTTCACCTTCACGTAGTGCTCTTTCTGTGTGCATGGCTGCGTCCAAATTACTCCTTTCTGTAAGGACACCAATCACACTAGATTAGGGGCCCACCCCACTCCAGTATAACCTAATCTTAACTAGTTAGATCTGCAACCACCCAATTTCCAAATAAGATCACTTTCTGAAGTATTGATGGTTATTATTGCAACATACCTATTTTGAGTGGACACAGTTCAACAGATAACAGAAAGTTTAACAGAAAGAAATCATTTTGACTGAGACAAAGGACTTATGTAAAGAACATTAGAGTGAAAGTTGGGACAAAAGGTGGAGGATCTGGAGTTTAAAGAGATCAGATTTGATCCTGAGGACAGCTAGCACAGTGCTTTTACAAACTTATTAGCCACCAAGGCCTTTGTCCAAATAGAATGTCAAACAGAAGCACAATATAGAAAATGGATAAAAATCAGAGCATTCCTTGTTGTAGTCGGATGTGAGATCTATTGCTCTCCATACTCCCCTCCTCACTGATGTTTGTGACAATTACAGGAAATGTTAGGGCTCCCTGGAGTAGAGTTTGAAAAATTCCACTTCAGAAGATTAATCTAGAAAAACAGGTTAGGAGACCAAAATAGATTATTGTACTTACGTAGAACTGAGAAAAAGAGGCCAGATTGGGGTGGCCCCAGTGAGAAAGGGAAAGTTAATGACTCTACTAATGCAAATCATACAATTTGTATAATATTTGAATGATAGTAGAATGATAGTAGGAAGAGGGAATAAGAATAACATGATTAATATTGTTAATTAATAACATGATTAATATTGTTAATTAGTAAATAATTACAATGTGCTCAGTTTCCACTCCATGTCAAGCTGTGTCCTACTTGCCCAAGTTCATTAAACTAATACACTGGGATTTAGAAATAAAGCTGGGATGGAAATCTTGATTTCATAACCTCTATTCTTTATTATAGATTGCCCTTGCTCTCAAAGATCACTCGTGTTTTGAATGTAGCTGACTAGACTAAAGAATGTTAATACCATTTGTAGAACTGTGAAGTGTTTGAATTTAAAGTAACAGTAAAATTTCTTTTAATTTGAGACAATGATAAGACAACTAAGAAGAAATGTCCTGGGAGCCATTACAGACATGAGAACTATATTTGAGACAGAAGTCTCGTGCGCCAGCACTTGTAACACCACTTGTGTCAGGGATCCCACTCCCATCAGAGGTTCAGTGCTTTGCTGGAAGGATTCACAGTGCTAAGCATATAGTTGGACTCATGGCTGATAATTATTGCAGCAACACAGTAAGGCCATACAGCTTTCTGAGAGAGGGAGAAAGATGTATCAGACTGCTTTGGAGGAATCCATGTTCATTCTTCCTATGCTGTCCCTGAAGGTATCACCCCAAGTGTGCTCCCCCCAAGACATGAAATGAAATAACATCTGCACGGTTGTTTCTTTCCAAGAAAGCCCATTTGAGACTTAGAGTTTAAGGGATTGGGGGGCGGGGGGGGGGGTGGTTACATGGGCAATCTCTCCCTATCCAAAATTATCAAAATTCTAGAATCCCAGAAGGAAAGCAGATGTTCACCATAAATCACACTGTTTGTGCAGTCTAGTTAGGCTTGTATGGTAAAACATCTTATCAGTCAGTGATAGAGGGAACAGTTTAAAAGCCTTGTGGAACAGTTTAAAAGCCGTGTTCCCAGATGGCAGCCAATACCCATCTCTGTAGCAGGCCCTTCCAAAGACCTAGTACACTGTGTTAATGATTTCCTGCACATCTTGTAAAAAAAGAGTCTGGTGATACTCATGAAAACTAAGTCACATGCAAAATGTAGACTGAGAAAAGTAGAAAAGTGAGAATTAATTATTGGGTTATGACCATATTTATGAGCTCAACTATCTATAAAAATTAGTGATCAATTGATTCTAAAGTTTGAGGTGATGAGCAGAGTTGAGGTATATAAAACAGTATTATTTAAGGAATCAAATTTGTCAGTGATCAAGCCCCTGAAAATGAGAGAAAGAATGTATGGTATAAAAAATTTTTAGGGGCTTCCCTGGTGGCTCAGTGGTTGAGAGTCCACCTCCCGATGCAGGGGACACGGGTTCATGCCTTGGTCCGGGAGGATCCCACATGCCACGGAGTGGCTGGGCCCGTGAGCCATGGCCACTGAGCCTGTGCGTCCAGAGCCTGTGCTCCGCAACGGGAGAGGCCACAACAGTGAGAGGCCCAAGTACCACCGAAAAAAGAAAAAAAAATTTAAATGACTCTGAAGGTGTTAGGGGGTATCAAATATTAATGGCAAATTGTAATAGGTACAAGATGTGAATGCCACATCCTTGTAAAACAAGTAGAGAAAGAGGTCAGGGAAATTGAATTCAGTTTTCCCCAACTTTCATAACAATATGAATATATCCCTGCATTTTGCTTTCCAGTCTAATTTTTGAATTGTTAGGCTGATATATGGACCCCTAATTTTGAATGCATGTCAAAGGCTAAATAAAATATGACTTCTCTATGTTACTTTAAAAATTTAATTTATACTTTTTTCACAAATTGTGTTTTATAGGTTCACTAATAATAGTGTAAAATATTTTACCATTTTACTCTTACGGTTACATTATTTATGCATTTATATTGTTTTTGGTCACAGAGTATTTTATCATAAGTTTCAAGAATTTAGCATGATAATATCTAAACCTACCTCTACATCCATATTTATATCTTTATCTTGATCAATACCAACATCAGATTTTCCTGTTTCTAACTGATAGTTTTACTAGAGATAAAAAAGGAAACGATTAACTTGTTTTCCTTTGATCTGCCACATTCTTCCTCATAAGCAATAATGGTATAAGATACATGTTTAAAGAGGTATGTATGAGGCAATAATTTTCATTGAGAGAATAGCTAGGGGATATAGCAATAGTATAATAGTGTCCTAGCAAAGGTAATTGATTATATTGCCTTTGACAGATTATCACCTGTGGAATTTCAGGAACCCTAGTTTCCTTCAAATCGAATCTGCCTCGGAAAATCCTCAGCATGTGTCAAATGGGATCCTAAATACAGTATTGAATATAGGCTAACACATAAGCACCTTCACTCCCATTGACTTCTCAGGATGTGTATTATACATTATATTAAAAACTCTGTTTACAGTATAACACATGCTATAACAAATCATGTTTAAATTCTGTGCTCTGTTTTACTCTGACTTAGTTTTTTAGAATCCTCCTACCTTAAGATCAAAGCACGAATTACACAGCTGAGGAAGAAACCTATCCAAGGTTCATCTTCAAGATAAACTCTTCCTTTTTGCAAACAATTCTTGTTTATTTACCAAGATTTACTCCTCAACTCTTTCTTCCATCAAAAAGTGGCTCCTTGTTTCCTCACATGAGTAAATGGGTTTCAAGTAAGTCTGATCAGCTCTCTAAATGCAACCTGGGTGCACGTGAGTTTATAGTAGTTATAGAACACAGACCTTCATTTCTGTGGTATTTCTACCTGACATTTAAAATTAGATAGCTCCACACCCATGTTGTTTGACAAGTTGTTATTAAGAATACATGTTTGCTAGTAACGTGGATATCATTTAAGACTGCAAACATTCACCAGATAATTGTTATGGCCTTGGCACTGTAGATGCCACACTGTATACACACAACATTATTTTCTAGCCAACCCAAAACACAGCATTGGGTGTAATGCAGAAACAAACACCACGCGTATCAGTTTTTGAGGGGAGATGCATTCACTATCCAACTGAGAGTGTCATGTGGTCATTTTTCTCCATCCCTGTTCTGCAGAATAATGACATCCTTTTCTTGATCTGCCTTCATTTTTTCATTCATCTTCTTAAAGTGCAGATGCGTTGTTGATGGATTCCTTTTCACAAGTCACAGTGGTCATATAACAAGATGGTGCATGAGTGACAGGGATGGAGGTCACAGAAAATGTTTGGGAGAGGAGTTTTGGGGACTCAGTCCAGGATCAACTTCTAGGACAACCCTTCACTGGTTTTCCTGTATCAAAGGAAAGGCAAATAAAATCAAATGCTATGTTTTATAATTTGAGACTTCATAGAGATGATGATTGCAGGACTAAATACAAAAGAATGAATATGACAGTCTGGAAAATTTAGTTTCTTCACCTCACAGACTCACACACTGATCATTAATCATTTGATAATTTTTATCATTTAAAGTCTACTTAGTCTAAATGTAGCCATGTCCCCAAGGCAAATTTCAAGTTCAGAAAGGAGCACTTGTATCGTTTCAATTCACTGTGTACCCTTTCTTCATATCCTTTTGCTCTGGGGAACTTCTACTCTCAGCAAAAATATGTCCTACAAGACATAATTCTGCTGTTGCCTTAAATGTCCAGCTTTTTACTGTGCTTTACCTGGACCAGGTTATTTAATTTTGTTCTGCTCCTGGGACTTAGGCTACCACAGACAACCACATCAGCAAATGTCTAACTTACGCAAGCATATCTGTTAACAAGAGAGCTGCTTAAAGACGCCAGCTTGATACCTGCCGCAGTTTCTTGTAAACTGCTGTTTTCAGGCCGTCTCTGGCAAGGAAAGTCCTCTCCACCAACAGGTTCTACTTTACAACAGTAGAGTATATCACAGATGCCAGGTGATGGGTGGGTGGCTGATGGGGGAGTGTCAGTGTGATTTAGGGTATGAGTGTGGCTAGCGAGGCCTAAGGCTATTTCTCTGACTCCTCTTTATTGGCAAAATACCTGGCTTTAGTCCAGTCTTACTGTCTAGTTGCTAACTGTAGCTATGGTTTAGATGCAGCAGACATTGTAAAGATGATTGAGAGAACTAAAGTTTCTCATCAATGTTTAATTGAACTCAAAGGGTCCACTATGTTCCAAGTTTAAACTGATAATCTGATGTTCATTATGGAAACGTAATTTCCAGGTGAGCATGATATCCACATATTTTGGTTGTTCTTTATAACCTCAAGCATTCCACTGTCCTCACTCAAACTTGTTTAAACCTATAATTTCCTTGGTCACCCTTTGATATTTGGTATCAAATATTCTGATATTTGAAATAAAGTCATTTTGATTGGATATATTATTTTAATTGACCTGCTTAATGTGGTATTGAAAATACTATAATTGAGTAATTTAGGGCCTTGAACTTAAGCACATAACCTGGGACTACTCTGAACATCTGATTTTACTGAACCTTTAGGACTAGTGGAGGAAGATGACACCAGATTAAAAAAGAGTATTGGAAGAGTTAGTATCTTTTTCTTGGGAACAGAAACATCTCTCTGTTAGAGACAGATCCAGGTTTTCTGGGACCTGGAGCTTATACAAGTTATGTACCTCTGTAAGAAAAAAGCAAATAAAATTATGAATACAAATTTGACCCCAGTGTGCTGGAAGAGCCTTGTAGATGGGAAGCACTTATGTTTATTTCATTAACTTCTGTCTTTGTTTATCCCTCTCTGCCCTCTACTTATTCTTGCCCTTATCTCTCAATTTCATGGTTCCCTTTCCCCCCATAGAACCAGTTGTAAAGGGCAACTCTAAGATTTCCTTTTCTCTAGTATAAAGAATTATTTAACACCTTTGTCTCAAACTCTCCCATTGAAACCAGTCCTTCCCTTTCATAAGACAAGGAGTTTTCCAAAAACAAAGCCCCATCTATTCTTAAGGTACTTCCCCATCCCCATAGTTAAATCAAATATACAGATATGCTCATTTTTTTATTAAATGACATTTTAAAAAATTAATGTGAATTCATTAGCACAGTGTCTGGCATATAGTATATACATGATAAGCAATAAATGCTGGTGTTGATCATGTTGTTGTTAGTAGTTGTAAGAGCAGCTGCAGTAATCATTATTATTTAATATCAATAGTAGTAATTAACATTCCATTTATAGAACAGTACTTAATTTCATCTTTCCCCTATACCTCTATTTCAGAACACAGCTATATCTGCTCTTTTAAAGTTTTTATTGTTTGGCAATTATGGGGAAACAGGAAGCAATATGAACTTTTGCTAACTCCATACCTTTTTCACTATTTCAACCCTAATTAAGAAAAAGCCTATATTTTCAGGTGCACAAGCCACTAAAATAACAAACATCAACACTTCAGAAATGCACCCAGCCTGACATTTACCTTGAGATTTTTGTTGTAAGAGTTGTTTTTGCATGAAGGTCATGGTCTGGGGGTCAGTGTCAGAATGGGACCTGTCTTGGGAGGTGGTAGTAGAGAATGCCATAATTCACCCTCAATCTTTGTGGTTGGAGAGAAAAATAAATAAATCTTGGAGTTCCTGGAACACTTAGGTTTACTTGAGTACTGAGGGAGACTCAATACTCAAGTTACAAAGTTATTGTTAATGAAGGACTTGAAGCATACTTTGAACTATTGTATACATATGGATAAGTGAAAATAGAAGATTATTATAGGCAGAAACAACAGCAGCAGGGCAGGAGTTAATGATAAGATACAGTTAACTCTAAATTATGTTTTAAATTGGATGTTCTTGAACAGGCTCTAAGTTTCTTCCTCAAGCCTCTTTCATTGTTGATGTTATGTTGTTATTGTTGTTGTTAGTTGTTGTTAGCAGTACAACTATATCCCAGGCTGAAATGCCCTTATCAACCATAACATTTTGGACCATGCTACCTTCTTTGTGAATAATATTTGCCTGTTTTAATTTTAGCTCATGCAAAATGAACTTAGGAAACAAATCTGCTTCCAAATTAAAATGCATCCCAAAGCCAATTCTAAATGATTTTGGAATCATTCAGTATTTAGGATTTTCCACACCACTACTTCCTTCCAATTATGTGGCTAAACAAAGATAATTTAAATAATTTAAAACACAGTCTCTATGAATTTGGCATGTTTAATCATTAAGTCAGGAGCTGGATTAATTTATCATTGACAATCAAAACCCTTGTATGTACTACTGTACAAGCTAATCATTTAATAAGATTAATCAAGAATATTTCAAATATTAAAGGCATATTATAAAACATATTTGATCTCTTACAAAGATCTATTTTGGCATAAATCATAGCAAAATTCTACATTCCTACTTAGTCAATGAAAAATAACGAATATATTTTATGAAATGTAAATAAATATTTACTGCTGGTAATATATTTTACCTCTTCTATCTCTGAGCACTATCTTTTTTTTATAGAACCTATAGGAATGTTATTTAGAAGAGGATAAGGGAGTGGCAGGAGAGGAGACTAAGGTTTAATGTTTGGTATATAATTATTTTTTATGATAAGTCAGTCAGAGAAAAGCCTCCACTTATGGTTTAATCATTGACTCTGAGTGGATTTCTGGAAGACATATTTGGTTATGAATCCTTCTTTAATTTTTATGTTTCTAAGCAAACTATTTCTTTTTTTTTTTTTTTTTTTTTTTTTTTTTTTTTTTTTTGCGGTACGCGGGCCTCTCACTGCTGTGGCCTCTCCCGTTGCGGAGCACAGGCTCTGGACGCGCAGGCTCAGCAGCCATGGCTCACGGGCCCAGCCGCTCCGCGGCATGTGGGATCCTCCCGGACCGGGGCACGAACCCTTGTCCCCTGCATCGGCAGGCGGACTCTCAACCACTGCGCCACCAGGGAAGCCCTAAGCAAACTATTTTTAAAATACATATAACCATTCATGGTTTTTTAAAAATATAGGAATGTATCTGAAAACCTAACATGTTTAATATTCGCCTGTATGATGTCATAAAGAAATAATTTTGTATTCTAATAGGTATACGTCAAAGTGCATTGACATGATCTATGACAGTTTAGCTTAGTAGTTTAATAATTACAATCGCAGACTTTGTATTCAAAGAGACCTAGATTGGAATATTATTAGTTGTGTGACTTTGGCAAATTGATCAACCTGTCTAATCCTCAACGTCCTCGCCAATAATACTATTACTTATATCATAGCAGAGGTTGTTAAGATTAAAATAGATAATACTTAGAACAAGTACTTGACTTTCAGTAACTTTAACTAAACTGAGATACCATTATTATTGCTTTTGTTATTGCTGCTGCTACTGTATTATCATTATGACCTGTAGGGAAATTATACATAATAATGCACATAAATTAATTAGCACAAAGCCTGGCATACAGAAAGCACTCAATAATTATTTGTTTTTGTTACTGTTGTCATGAAATATAGAACACTTAGCACTGAATGTGGTATTCGATGAACGTCAGTTTTTCTATGCAACATACAAATATCTCTGGGGAGGCTATATGGCTTAATGCAGAGTGCCATCGTCTTTCATGCTAAACAGATCTAAGTTTCTCCTCTGCTACTTCCAATCTATGTGACTTGTACAACATAATTATAAACACTTGAAGGAAACATTGTGAAAGACTTTGAAATGGTCCTAAATGGGTGTCTTCAGTGGACTACTAGGTGCTTTCTAAGCGTGTCCTCCTAGGTTGTCTGATTCTAATGGATCTCTGCACTTCTCATTGTCTTGGAGCTATTTTACAAGTCTGTGCATTGTAGAATACTGAAAGCATGCATATGATTATTTTCCATAGGAATGAAAATAATATTTTCTAACAAAATAAAATTGATTTCCCTTTCTCCTTTTAGAATACAGTTTTGCATCAATGTAAATGTGTTGTGTGTGTGTGTGTGTGTGTGTGTGTGTGTGTAGCTTTTTGAATTCTCCTTAGAACCGTTTGTAATATCTCCCTGGTTCCTTCACTAATTAGTGAGTTAAATAAAATCTTTGACACATATTCATTTTATATCTGTATAAGCTAGGATTGTATGATTATACTCTCTTCTAAGAATCATCCTTTTTCACAGTCAGTACATTTCAGATACTCTTACTATGAGAACTGTTCTAAACATTTTTTCATGTATTAACTTTAGAAGTCAGATATACTATGCTCTGGATGCATGATCTCACTTTAAAAAAATCATAACAGATGTGCTCAATTCCGTGTGCCATAGAAAGCCAAGACTATAAACGTGGTTAAAATAGTAAGTTTAGAACCTCTAGTTGTTTGACCATGGACAAATCACTTATATTTCCTCTTCTAGGAAATGGAGATAATAACCTCTGCCTCATAGGATTGTGGTTGAGATTGATTGCAATATTGGAGAAATGCAGTTAGCTCAGCACCAAGCCCTTCAGTGAACAGTAGTCATTGTTATGGAAATTCAGTATCTGCCCATTTCACTGCTCAACAGTTCTCATACTTAGCTGGTGTTTCTTACATATTGATATAACTCTCATCTTGCCTATTGTAGCTTTCTTTTTGCTTATCTGCTTTGTTTGGTTTTATTATGTTTTACTATTTTCCACATGTCCCTGGTTCAGTTTATTTAATGCAAACGCTGTTTCTGTTCTGAGTATCTTCTTCAACCTAAATATGCCCTCTTCCTTCATCTGTTTTTAATATGACATATTTCCCAGATTCTTTATCTTTCTGGTTGTTGAGTAGTTTATAAAGGTCATCCTCCAAATATTATGCCAAGAATTCAACACTAAATCCTAGTTGTAATCTGAATTAAAATTGTAATGCTGAACCACTATTGACTAAGGCATATATTTCCAAAAATTCCACTCAAGAATACTCTAGATTTATTCATTGTTATACTATATTTTTCACTCATTTTGAGCTTATTTCCAAATAACATTTTCAAGTCTTTTTCCTACTTACTCCTTTTTTTTTCACTTTCACATTTGACAGTTTGAATTAAAAGCTAGAAATTTACATGTATCACTTTTTTTTTTTTTTTTGCGGTACGCGGGCCTCTCGCTGTTGTGGCCTCTCCCGTTGCGGAGCACTGGCTCCGGACGCTCAGGCTCAGCGGCCATGGCTCACGGGCCCAGCCGCTCCGCGGCATATGGGATCTTCCCGGACTGGGGCACGAACCCGTGTGCCCTGCATCGGCAGGCGGACTCTCAACCACTGCGCCACCACGGAAGGCCCATGTATCACTTTTGATAATAGTGATAATCAATAATATTAGGTAACACATTAGCACAAAAAACAACCCTTTAAAATAAGGTATTCTTAAAGACTTAGATCTAGTATATGAAGTATATATTATTTCCTTTTGGCCATTCGGAGGTACTCAATAAAAGTAGAAGTTTCCTTCAGCCATTGAGCACTTAACGTCTAATTTAATGCTTCTCTAATCACAGCTATTGGAAATCTCACAGGTAGGTGACCTGTGTTGCAGTCTAATCTCCAGATGGCTAGCCACGATTGACCTATTGCATCCATAGAAAGAAGTGGCATACATTCATTAGTCAGTTTCTATCATTTTTTTTCCAGTGGGAAAAGTATCAAGTCATAGTTCTTGGTCTGTAGATAGTTTACTTTCAGCTTGGATGCAAAAGGTCAATTTGTATTTAGTCCCTTTAACTATGTAGAGCTTTAGTGTCTTGCTTCACAATGCTACTCTTTCTCCCATTTAAACTTTAAAAGCACTTTTATTAATAACAGACCCTTTTTGTTTTCCTCATAATCAGTTAGAAGATCCTCCAAAATATAATTCTAGAAAAAAAAATATTAAGAAAGCATAAATATCCTTCTCTGCAGACAAAGTGAATTTTAAAAATCTGGTTTCTTTACCCAGAAATATCTGAATCATTTCTTATCTTCTGTAGTGAATTGTGTTTTCCAAAAAGATTTGTCCAGGTCCTGACCTCTAGTACCTGTGTATGTAACCTCACTTGGACATAAGGACTTTTCAGATATAATTGATTTAAGAATCTCAGATGAAATCATCCTTGATTTAGAGTGGGCCCCAAATCCAATGGCTGGGGTCCTTATAAAAGAGAGGGAAAGAAGGCCATCTGAAGACGGCAGCAGGTTGGAGTTATGCTACCACAAACTAAGGAACACCACAGGCACCAGACACTGAAAGAGTCAAGGAGAATTCTCCCCTCAAACCTTCCTCCTTCGGAAGGGCCATGCCAAGCCTTGATTTTGAACTTCTAGCCTCTGGAAATGTGAAGCAATAAATTCTTGTTGTTTTAAGCCACCAAATTGTAGTAACTTGTGTGGCAGCTCTAGGAAACTAATATATTTTCTATAGACACTCTTAGTTAACCAGTATGATAAAGGAATAGCATCAACTTTCTGTCTACCTTCTGTCTAGCAGTCGTAAAAATGGGCTAATTTACAGTGGCATACTGTTTTCCAACCATACTGAAAGCGTCATTTACCTTTACAAATTATTTTTTTCATGTCACAAGAGTTTATGGAGCACCTCAAATACATTATGATATTATGGGTAACAAAGCAGAAAACACACACACACACACACAAATCCCTCCTCCAATGGAGTTTATATTTTAGGGGAGGGTAAATAGAAAATATATAGTAAATTATGGGGTGTAATTAGCATAGTAAGGGAAACAGAGATGTTAAGGAAGTGATATGATTATAAATACAATAGCATAGACTTGAATGAGGTGTCATTTGAAAAACAAAATATCTAGAAGGAGGTGAGTGGAACATGATTAAATCTGAAGGGAAATAATTCTAGGCACAGGGAACATTCAGTACACAGTCTCTGAGTTGGGGGTATGCTTAATATTTTGAGAAACATAGTGATGAGGCCAGAACTAGTGGTGGTGGAAATCAAAGGACCACAACAACTTCATTCTAAGTGAAATGCATAGCCATTGGAGGGTTTTCAAGAGAACAGTGACATGACATGACTCATGCTTAAAAAACAGGTGTTTTTGTGCCATGAATTCCTTTGTTGAACGATATGGACTTTTTACAAGAACGTTTTCATGTGCATAACACTAAATATATGGACATTATGGAGTAAATGATTTCACAAAGTTGTGATAGAGTAGAATATGGATTTCACTAAAACTCTAGCAGCATGTGTATTAAATGCTGTAATTTTGAAATTGTGCTGGATGTAAATGATATTTTAGGGTATCTGTGGAAACTTAAATGTGATATGAAAATATCTATAACTTCTTTTGGTGACCAAAACAGAGAAACTCTTAATTGTACTGTGACTTGTTGCCTATATTCATAATCTGTGAAATGACTTCATAAATTGTTTCCAAATTAATAGCCATTAGTTTATATGTATATTGTACCAAATCAAGACTAGAAGCAGAAACACTAATGATCCATGTATCATTTGATTTAACTCAGACTGGCATTTTGCAATTTAGAAATAGAGATTTTTATGATGATGTGGCTATTTCAATAGCCATCACTTAACTTCATGTTAAGTCTGATGCAATTATAGATACAAATATGGAGAAAGTGAGATATTGTTCTCCAATAATCCATAATATAAATAGATCCATATCTGTATCACTCATCTCTATAAATATAAATATAAATATATCCATATATGTATCACTCATCTCTATTTTTCCCTCTATATTAGGTCATGTGTTGGATGTTTCAATAAATAACCAGTTATTCCAGATTCTAGATGATATATGTTAAAGATGACTACATTTTTACCCAAGACCATATAAATAAATAAATAAATAGATACACATGTATATGCGTTTTATATATATATATATATATTTATATATATATATATATATATATATATACATATCTTTATTGGGAAGTTACCTACACACACACACACACACACACACATTTTATTTCCCAATTTCTGGTGTACATTTGTCCTCCTATGTTTGAAAGGAATCTAGATAGAAAAAGTCACTGAATTTAAATGTTATCACTATCCCTAGTTGTGTTACATTATTCCAGTTATAATCCAAGCCTAAAATTAGTTTAGTTTTCAGGAGGAAATACACCTACACATATTTACACTGAATTTTTCTCCTTAGGTAGAAAGGAAAACTCATGAAATTTTTACAAATATCATTCATTTTAAATGCCTTACTTTCATGTAGATGTTAAAACATCAAAGTTGATAGTGAACATAATTCTGGACCTTATAACAAAGAAAGTTTTGGGTTAATTTTCAATGTTTCTTGGCTGAATTGTGAAGAAGTAAAAGGATCTATTATTGAAATTTCATAATGTAACTAATAATCCAAAATTATTTTAGTCACCTAATTATCTTTAGACAATATAATTTTACAGACCTCCTTCAAATGATTCACCCTTTTAGAATGTGCTAGAACAAACTGTACTTTAGACTTCATATTATGACCCTATGCAATTCAACAAAAATACATCACACCAAAGCATGGTCACAAAAAAGCTCTATGTCAAATGTGTGACATTAGATATATATGAAGTACATTCACTTGATTGTGATTTTGATGTTCGTACTATCTGTGTGTGTCTAATCCATGTTTTAAAATGTCTAGATACACCAAAGAGACTATAGTGTGTGTTTTTTTTCTTTTTAATCCACATATTTTTGCTGCTTCTGTAATAGGCGTCGACCTAAGCCTTGTCCTTGCCACAGGCAGTGAAAGATAATACTTTGAAGGTTGTTTTTTTCTTTTTGTTTTTTTTAAATCCAATAAGTCATGGTCTGAGAAAGAAGCTGAAGACCCTTTCCCTCTGAAAAAGTAATAAACTTTCAAGCAGGGTTAAGATACAGTAATAACAGCAGACCAGTATAGTTCATTAGACATTTTTATATAAAATTCTGTACTTTCCATATTTCTTTTGATATTCTAAGTAGAACTTGAGATTTAAAAGTTGGAAATATAACATATGAATCAGTTTAACATTTAAGAACATGCATTATTAAAAAGGTGTTTTTAAAATGCCATATTATAGCAGCTACATTAGCATTGTTTTAAAGGTTACCTGTATTACATGTCTTTAGAATCTCCAGAAATCTATAAAATTTAATCATAAATCCTTATGTATATGTTGCTTATCTGCAAGCATATATATATATACACACATATATGTGTGTGTGTATATGCTTGTGGGCATGAAATGCATACACACACACACACACACACACACACACAGCGGGAAAGAAAGAGAGAGAGAGAGAGAGAGAGAGAGAGAGAACCACTATCATTTTATAATAACAGATAGGAATCAGTTCTGCTTAGCTAGTAAATGGATAGAGTGAATGTAGTGATATTGTAAATTGCCTTTATAGCCTAAGAATCAAGAGAATATAGGAAAGCTTTTCTGCTGTTTGGCTGAAAGTGGTTCTTTCCTGGATCCATATCCTATTTCTGTTGACCCCTTGAATAGGGTGGCTCAGCTGTTCTTTGCTTTCATGTCTTATTTTATCCTAACAACTCTATAAAGGCACATATTATTCTCTCCGGGTTATGGGTCATAAGACCAAGGGACCGGACGACTTCTATAATGGCACTGCTGTTCTTCCACCTTTAGAGTGCTTTGATTTCCACGGCATTTACAGTGTTTATCAGTGCGAAGTAGGATTGAGGACTATATGCATCAGAATCAAATCCTTGGTATTATTTGTTTTAAAAAGTCAATTTCTGGGCTTCCCTGGTGGCGCAGTGGTTGAGAGTCCGCCTGCCGATGCAGGGGACGCGGGTTCGTGCCCCGGTCCGGGAGGATCCCACGTGCCGCAGAGCGGCTGGGCCCGTGAGCCATGGCCGCTGGGCCTGCGCGTCTGGAGCCTGTGCTTCGCAGCGGGAGAGGCCACACCAGTGAGAGGCCCATGTACTGCAAAAAACAAAAAAAACAAAAACAAGTCAATTTCTGATAACTAACCATGTCTGTCAAATCAGGATCTATACTCTTATTTGTGTTTTGTACAAACAAGCCAGGTGATGGCTTTGCTTATTAAAAGGCCAAGGTTATGGCTAACAGTAAATGAGCCCCCAGATCTTAGACTGCTGAGTCATTGTCTTAGAGCCTTGCTTCTCAGAATGTGGTCTGTATACCACTAACACTGGCATAACCTGGGAGTTTTTTAAAAATACAGAAACACAGGCCCCACAGCTGAGCTTTGACATGATCTCCAAGTGATTCGTGTGACCATTAAAGTGTGAGAAGCACTGCCTTAAAGACTTTTTCATTATTCACCCCATTTGGTGTTTCCCAATCTTTCTTTATAATAAGGATAATCACCTGGGAGCACTTGTCAACCATAGCTACCACCCAGACTTCTCCCTGGAGACTGTTTCTCTAGGTCTGGGGAGGTGTCTGGAATCTGTATGTTTAGAAAGCACCCCAGGTGATCGGTATCATTGGATACTTTTGAAACACATCGCTTTCATTATCTTTAATACAAAGTCTCTTGTATATGTCCTCTGATTGTGGGAGTTCAGGCTCAGTGTTTGAGTTATTGATCAGTAGTTGTAGCGAATTATCCGTATCTGTGCAGGGGTAGCATCGAGGGGGGATGAGGAGTGTACGTACTCAGGAGCCAGTTGGCCGGAGTGTGAACCTGACAAAGTAACTTCACTTCTCTGCCCCTCAGTTTCCTCATTTGTAAAATGAGGACAACAATCATATATACCTCATAGGGTGAAGAATAAACATATTTTTTGAAAACCACTGAAAAACGTTTCTGTTTACCTGTTATTACTAATATGTAGCTTTCCTCACTAAAGACCTTTTATAACTGAGCCCTTGGTTTTGCACTTGTACCCTCTCCAAATGCTGCAGAGTGTCTCTTTGCCATCTCTCCCCTTCCTGAGAGCAAAATTAGATTCTGGAATTTGGATTCCTGAGCTCTGAGTTCATTTCCATTTCTTCTTCTTCTCTTCCTATGTAGGTCAAAAAATATGTGCTTGAAATTTTGGATGTGAAAGTGCTCCTTAGACCACCTGTTAGCCTGAACCCCAAACTCACCACAGCTGTTCCAACTCTATACCAGGCCAGTGGGCATTGCTTTCCCCACCATGTGACTGAAAGAAACTTTTTTTTAAAAAAAGCGAGATATTCAAAGCAGTGGAAGGAACTACCAGATACTGAGCAACACTTGATATAAATTATTTCATTTAGTCTGTACAGTGGCCCTGCAAAGACATTTTAAAGATAGCTGACAGGTTATATATTTTCACCAAGGCCACAAGAGTAGGGGATCCCAATTCCAAAACCATGTCGGTTGGTCTCTGAAGCTAGTGATTTTTCATCAGAGTTATATATTCTCCATATTTCAGAATGGAATCGAGGATATATAGAGAATGAAGTAAAGTGCGATATGAAACATTTTAAGGAAAGGAAAAAGGTGATAAAGTTGTTAATATAATAGCTAACACTTTTGAATGCTGACAGTGAGTCAGGCTTTATGAGTTTTTGTGTATTAACTCATCCAATCTCTGATATAGGTATCATAATCATTGTGATCCTCATTCTACCTATAAAGAAATTGAGGACCAGGTATGCTAAGTAAATAGCTCAAGGGCACACCTAAAAGCTAGAGCTGGCATTGGAAAGCACGAAGTCCAATTCCAAGTCTGAGTTCTTAACCACCACACTACACAGCCTCCCCGATTCTGAGCTCCCAAGTGCATTTTTAGCTGTAGTCTTCTGGCCACCTAGAGGCAAAAGGAAATACACTAGAAATTCAACGTTTGATTTTTTGCAAAGAAGAGATGTATCAATTCATCTGCAGAAATATTTCATCTACAGTTCCATTTAAGCAAGGACTTTTTATGTGTTATGACCCATCACACCTGATTTAATTCTGCTTCCTATCACTACCACTCATCTCAATTATACCTCCGAGGTTCTGGAAAGGAGTGGTGACGTACAGCTAAAGTACTGACACTCACGGACAAACATTTTTTTAAAGCAGTGAAATAGACTTCTAACATTTAGGCATTTACGCCTACAGTTTCTGCAGGTTTAGTTTGACAAAAGTGGATATTGAGACTAAAGCAATTTCTAGGGTGTCACAGAGTCTCTCTACACCTCCAAATGACTGTTGGCAAGGGCAGAGTCAACCCTTCCAGTGTTTGGGAAGGATGAATTGCCACCTTTGGCAAGCATCCTTTACACCTTCTTTCTAGCTTTTAAAATAAGGCAGGTGGGGCTTCCCTGGTGGCACAGTGGTCGAGAGTCCGCCTGCCATTGCAGGGGACGCGGGTTCGTGCCCCGGTCCGGGAAGATCCCACGTGCCGCGTAGCGGCTGGGCCCGTGAGCCATGGCCACTGAGCCTGCGCGTCCGGAGCCTGTGCTCTGCAACGGGAGAGGCCACAACAGTGAGAGGCCCGCGTACCGCAAAAAAATAAGGCATGTGACTTGGGCTCTAGGATACCAGAGAACTTATCTATTCTGATCACACATTGGTGGAGGATTATTTTATTTCAAGAGAAGGTGTTCCCACTGGGCCACCCTTGGGAATCCAGGAAGAGGCAAGGGGGAAAATATTGGAGAATCATTGTTCTGGTTCTTCCTGTGAACCAAATTATCTTCCACCTCATGGGAATGCTGAAACCTAGCCCATTTGTGCTTTCTTTAATCTTAGCTTTCGTGTTCCCTGACTGTGGCTTTTAGAATTTGGATCCAACAATATTAACTTTATGTGAGAAGTCTGCCTCCTCCACAACGTGGGTAGAGTTCATCAAACTCTATTATGCATCCAGGATTTATCATGGCTGTAAAATAGTCAATTGTTTGTCTGCTCCTCTTTCATTCTAAATTTGATACTCCTGGAAAGCAGTGACCATGATTTACTCATTTAAAAAAAAAGAAAAAATCTTCAGCGCCAAGTATAGGGCTTAAAACAAAATTGTTAGGTGATTGTTGGTTGAACAGGTGTATCATTGAGTAAATCTGTAAACATACTATGCCCATTGTTTTTGGCAAGGTGAACAAGCAGTATCTGTCACTGATGAGCCTCATATTAACGTCATGCCTAAGGTCATAAGAAATTATGCTGCTGTGCCAAGTACATGCTCCAGGTCAACCTGGGAGCTCAGCTGTGACCTGTTATTTTCCTGGTTATTCTATTTCTGGCTGCATTGAGCAAGTTAAGCCCTCACAGCTGGTCATTCTGAAAAAGGAACTTGCTTTTCAATTTCAGAAACACCAAAGAGCATGTCGGACAAAGGGAATCTGGCACGTTCCTCTCCTTCAGGGGTACCTATATGTTCATTGCACTATCCATCTTGTTTACTCACAATTGCTTTCAACCACTACAGTCAATCAGGCCTGAATATCATAATTACATAGGTGAAAGCACATCTGCTGGATTTATAGCTGACATGCAAAACTGATAGAGATAAAGGAAAAGATAGTGCATCAAAAATGAGTATACCATTGTATATACATTATCTTTCTCCTGCTTCCATTTTATAAATGAAGAAGTAAGCTTCAGAGAGGCTGAATGACTTGTCCAAGACCACACAGCTAGGAAGTAGCAGAGATAGTAACTTACTTGCAGATTTTTTTATTCTGAAATTTAGAATCAATGTATCTGCAAAATGACTTGATCTTTCTATTACGACAAATTTAGAATGAAAAGTAGAAATGCTGCAAACTGCTGCTCATCCCATTGTCAAATTATACCTGAGAAAGGATTGATTATGGAGGATGAAAACTTGAAAGAATTACTGAAGTGAAAGATAATTGTTACAATAATAAAGTTGAACTTTCTGCTGGTCTGAGAAGCCAATTGGAAGTACACAGGTTATAATCACCATCTTTACTTGCATAGAATTATTCACAAAATGCCATGGCCTTAATTATCTAATTCCATCCTCACAAAAACCTTAAAACATTGATTCTCTCCATTTTACAGGTGAGTTAAAAGAGTTACAGAAACTCAAAGAATGTGTGTAAGGCCATGTGGGAAGTAAGTAGCATTAGAATCCAGGACTCTCCCGTTGAGTCCAGAATGACACTTTATGCTCAAATTGAAAATCTGAATATACATCAGATACAAAATGAACAGCAGTCCAGTTCAAAATTTCACTAAAATTTTGGTTGGTTAAGCTTTAGTTAGGTAGTCAATAACTTCTAACTACTTTTTCTTGAAATTAGCTAGGGATTATTCCATATTAAGTGGCTTTCCTACTCTAATTCTTGCCAAACTTATCCCGATTAAACTGGCCAATGCCCATTCAGTATGCTTTCTTTTGGCAAGATATAGCCTCTAATTGACTTTGATTAATTTGGCAAATTGAGACAAAATTGCTCATCCTTATGTTCCACTTAAAAAAAAAACAAAAAACAAAACAAAAAAAAACTCAAGCAAGCAATCTTTCTCATGTTTTTTCTTACTTTCTCTTCTTTTAAGATTCTGTTCTTTCTCAGATATACTCTTCCATGTGTCAGTTTCTTTGGGGTGTGTTTGTTGTGGAGAAGGAGGCAGTGGCACTATGATGGAGAACATATACATTTCAGCGTCAGGCCAACCCAGATATAAAAGCTGCAACCCTGCTTCACAGTCACGCAATATTGAACAAGGGACTGAACCTCTGGGCTAGCTTCCTCATCCTACAGAATGTCAACAGTAATAACCTCACAGAGTAGTTGTGACACATAAAACTGCAAGTTCTGTACAACTATAGCACAGAGCCTGGCAAATAAAGGTATTCATAATTGGACTTAATACTGTAGATGAAAGAGTTGTATATGCTTACTTTTCAACTTTGGGTCAATAATTACTTAGAAGAAGTCTTGTGACACGGTTTTCTGACCCTCTGATGTGGAAATCTGATCTGTCCTTAAAGACAAACAATAAAAATATCATCTATATTATTTCTTACCCAAGGCACCAGATATGTTGACGTCATCTTCAGAAAAGAAACTTTTCTTCCTTCTTTTTTTGTTATTTTTTTCTTTTGGCATAAGTCATTCGTGTGTATCAGGAAATCAGCTGAAAGAATGCTAGGATTTTGACAGTTTGGGGCTGCTTGTCCTTGTCTTTTTATTCCCATCACAATCATTCTCGAAAATAGTCTCCTTGCAACAATGAAAAAAAAATATATAACCAGGTAGTTCATTTTCCAGCTCCTATTTTTCCCTATGGGTTTCAGAAAATTGGACCCTGGAGGCCTGGCTTTATCAACCACTAGAAGCATTGCCATGGAAAAACTATCAGAGACCCCGTCACTCAACCCTTCATCAGGTACCAATAACAGCAGTGAACACATTCACTTAAATATGACTTGGGTCAAAGAAGATGATCATAATAATAGGTACTCAGTACCTCAGTAGAAAATCTTACATAGTGTTGCTTAAGTAAAGGTAGATTATTTATATCTGCTCTGATTTATGTTTTTCGAACTTGGTCAAGAATTTCTTCAGGGCTTCCCTGGTGGTGCAGTGGTTGAGAGTCCGCCTGCCGATGCAGGGGACACGGGCTCATGCCCCGG
>RJWK010027988.1:0-26099 GCA_004363435.1 Platanista minor | reverse complement strand
ATGGATAAAGAAGATGTGGCACATGTATACAGTGGAATATTACTCGGCCATGAAATGAAACGAAGTTAAGTTACTTGTAGTGAGGTGGATGGACCTAGAGTCTGTCATACAGAGTGAAGTAAATCAGAAAGAGAAAAGCAAATACAGTATGCTAACACATATATATGGAATCTAAAAAAAAAAAAAAAAAGGTTCTGAAGAACCTAGGGGCAGGACGGGAACAGAGATGCAGACGTAGAGAATGGACTTGAGCGCACGGGGAGGGGGAATGGTAAGCTGGGATGAAGTGAGTACACTACCAAATGTAAAAGAGATAGCTAGTGGGAAGCAGCCACATAGCACAGGGAGATCAGCTCGGTGCTTTGTGACCACCTAGAGGGGTGGGATAGGGTGGGATGGGGTGGGAGGGAGGGAGACGCAAGAGGGAAGAGATATGGGGATATACGAATATGTATAACTGATTCAGTTTGTTATAAAGCAGAAACTAACACACCATTGTAAAGCAATTATACTCCAATAAAGATGTTAAAAAAAAAAAGGTCAAGATGGTAAATTTTATGTGAGGTACATTTTGCCACGATTAAAAAATTAAAATTGAAAAAATGCATTGGAGAGAACATATTAATCAATTATTCCACAAACAGAAAAAAAAAAAAAAAAAAAAAAAGTGGCCGTCGTTGACAATGACTACGAACACACCGGCAGAGACGTCAGCTCTGAGCTCAAAGAAGCAGTTCCCACCTTTGATTATTGTCTTTTATTTGCAAAGTCTGCAGTGAGCACCTCCCCTATGGCATTTTAATTAACTTAAAAGTCAGCCTCATTTAGCTGGAGACACCTAACTTTAAAGTTGGTCACAATTTCTCCAGATGCTGCCGTAAAGCTGGACTTCTGCCATTAAAAGGAGAAAATGGAAAGCCACTCACGTCACCCTTTCTTGAGCCCCATCGCCCGGCGCAATCTGAGGATCTGGAACATCCTTTCCAGTTTCCGAACCGGCTCCATGGTAACCAGTGCCCCCCACTCGCCCCGCCGAGGTGACCTGAACTTGTTTTGCCGTGCCCCACCCCAGGATCCCCCTGTTGTGGTCCCCAGGGGTCCCAACACTCGGTGGCTCCATCTGATGTCTTCCCAAGGACGACTGCTCGCTGGCTCTCTCTCCCGAGACGGCTCCCTGGAAACTGCCCCACCTGGAACCCTCTCTCCCGTCCAACTTCCCAGGCGTGTGCCAGGCCAGTACACTGCTGTGGAAGGCGGGGACGGGGTGACCTCGTGCTCCGTCCTCGCACCCGTCCCCAGATGAACGCACAGGGAAGCGCACGCTCCGAGGGACCCGGGCGCACAGTGTGTCCATCTAACCTCCCCAGAGGTGCCCGTTCCCACCTCCTCCCCCTCCTCCTGAGTTACACACCAGCATCAATGGTGGAACTCCCCGCCAAGTCCAGCCTTGCGTCCAAGGTGGACTCAGATTCCTCCCCATGTCCCAGCCTCTTGGCTGACCCGTGGCCCCTGCACCAAGAATTCCCCCCACCTGTCAGCCAACAAATGCCTTCTCCTTCTGCGAGATTCTGCTGCAGCATCCTCCGCGGCTTAGGATCCCCCGCCCCAAAGGGCTGACGAGTCCGTCCTTACCAACCACGCTGGGATCTACCAGAGCCTCATCGGGAACTTCACAGTTTCCCTCCGTCAGGAGAATTCAAACCTCCCTTTTATAAGCATCCACCTTGCCACACCCCCCAAAATTCAAAATGGACATTTCATTATGTTTGGACAAAGAACAGCACAAGGAATTGGGAAGTGGCTGTGTTCCTTCTGTCACAGCTGTCCCTTGCAGGCGATGGTGAAAGAGGAACGAGAGCTATTTCTGGACTTTTGCTTCTGAAACTCAAGTGCAGAGGAGTCAAGGGAAGTCAGAACAGGGTGTTCTTTCCTCCTTAACTATCAGAAAAGCCAAGGAACAGTTTTACTAACTACCCGTCCATGTGCCAATGGAGATGCACACCAGACTCAAGTCTGTGGGCAGGAAGAAAGACCTTTCCTTTAGGCTATGGGCTCGTGCTCTCCAGACTAAGACCCAAGTTCCTCTACGTGGAGATCCAAGCTGTCATTGTGCCAATAATGAGAAGGATGTGCCCCCTGGGTGATGGACCTCTGAGTTCTTTCATACCCAGATCTGTAGGGGAAAGCCAATGAGACATGGCTGGCTAGCTGGGTCTTCTATTGCACAATGAGTGACACGGCACTGGGACTGTCATTGGGTCCACAGGCTCATCACCAAGACTAAATGATGGAACTCCACATGCAGGGGCTGGGACAGGAAAGTGAGAAAGCACCCACACCCACCTAATCTCTGTGTGTGCCCCTATCACAGGCGTTATCAACCAACCACCCATCCATCCATCGTCAACATATCTATTTGTCTACCATCTGTGTATCCATCCCTCCATCCATCCATCCAAATATCTACCTATCAATCTATTTATCTCACTATCTAATTCTATAGCACCTGCCTGTTCATCCTGTCTTCCTTTCTTTCTTCCATCCATCCATCCATCCACACATTCTTTCTATCTATCTATCTATCTATCTATCTATCTATCTATCTGTATCTATCTATCTATTTATCTAGGCAGTGGTCTATAATCAGGACTATTTCACTCCCTGGGACATTTCTTGTCAACGCCTAAAGACTTTTTGTCATCACACCAGGGAGGGAGTGGCCCTGGCATCGAGTGGGTAGACACCAGGGATGCTGTTAAACCTCCTCTACTATACAGAAGAGCCGCCACCACAAAGAATTTCCTGTCCCCAGTGTCAGTGGTGCCCAGGTGAGAACCCCTGTCCTGGATCCCACCAACTCTAAGATGCCAGCAATTTCTATATGCACAAAGGGCAGGGAGCAGACCCAGGGTCATGGTCTAGGGGCAGGACACAAGCCTTCCTCCCCAGGAAATCTTGACTGTGTCACAATCCTTCTACACTGAGTTTGTCAGCTCTTCTAAAATTATCTCTACGCCGGCTGAACTGGCCTTCAGGATGCCTTTATCCCAGAAAAGAACGCATTCTCTGATGTGTATGTAATGAACGTCCTGGCCAACTTTCAGAAACGCAACCAGTAGCACTTCAAATACCAAACGCTGATAACACCGTGGGCAAACTTGCCAAATCGTTCAAGTGGAAGGTGAGACTTGAGTCTTTGTTCGGCGTGATACCCGGGATCATCGGTATTCCGTGTGGCTTCATGTGAATGCAAGTAAGGCTCACTCCACACTTCTGGACAGTATGAAAGGCAGATGTTGGGAGAAGCAACTCATTTCGAAGACAAACTGCACAGCTGGGGGGATTTGACACCTGCTTCCCTCGTGGTATCTTCCCACTAAATCCGGTGCTCCATCCAGTGGCCCTGGGCACCCTACTCCCCCCGTTTGCGGGGCTGGTCAGATACAGCGCTCTCCCCCTGTTACGTGTGGGGGCACCTCTAGAGTCTGCTGACCCTGGATCAATTTAATCCCAGTTTTCAAACACCGCCGGGTCCCTCAAGTGATAATGCACAGAAAACTTCCAAAGGCTACAAGTACTTTACAATAAGACCCCTGTGCACTGAAAGACCTGTAAGCAGTAGTGTCCAACCCAAAATCTATATGCTGAAGCCCTAACCCCCAGGACCTCAGCATGTGGCTGGATTTAGAGATGGGGGTCTTTAAAAAGGGGATGAAGGTGAAATGAGGTCACTAGGGCGGCTCCTGAGCCCGTAGGATTGGGGTCCTTATAGGAAGACGAGGCCAGGACACAGACACGCAGAGGGGACAGCCTTGTGGACTAAAGGACCAGGAAAAATTCCTGCCTGTTGGCCACACCACAGCTGGACCTCACATATAAAAAGACCACATTCAGGTGTGCCTGCACCCAGTGAGCTGTATGGCAACAGGAATATCAAGGTAGCAAAGAGACTGTCAGATTATAGAGCTACCACAGTGCAGAGAGATCACACTCTTTAAAAGAGAAAATCCGATTTAGATAACCTGGGGTCAAATTCCATCCCACTGAAACTAGGGCTTACAGCCTTTGTGGTGGAAACAATTTAGGTACTTATCCAAAAGCAAGGAACGTCGTAATACAGAATCTGCGTCCCTCTGGATTCGGCAATCTACGCTACCTGACGAGGAAACTGCCTGATTAGCTGTCCAGGAGTAAAGGAAGCAGAGTCATCTGACTAAAGCTCTGTTTTTCATGGTCCTCCCTTTTCCCTATTCCCTTTTAACTTCCCAAAGCTCAAGGATTCTAACCTGAGCGCTCCTCTGACGTAGTTAGAAAGCATCTCCAGAGCCCATCACCTAGACTGGTCCCCACTCCAGGAGACGACGGGGGGTGTGTGTTACTTTGCTGGGGCTGCTGTAACAAAAGGCCACAAACTGGGTGGCTTAAACAACAGAAATGCATCCCTCTCATGGTTCTGGAGGCTAGAAGTCCAAGATCAGGGTGTTGGTGGGCGTGGTTCCTTCTAGAATCTCCAGGGAAGGATCCATCCTAGCTTCTTCCATAGCTTCTGGTGGTTGCCAGCAATCTCTGGGGCTCCTCGGCTTGTGGCCGCATCACCCCCAACCTCCACCTCTGTCTCTTCACGTGGCCTCCTCCTCTGTGTGTTTTCTCCGCTTGTTACAAGGACACCCATCACGTCGGATGGAGAACCCACCTTACTCCTATAGGACCTCGACCAACATCTCGATTACACCTACAAAGAAAGACCCAACTTCCAAATAAGGTCCCATTCACAGGTACTGGGGGTCAGGACATCAATGTACCTTTTGCGGTGGGGCGGGGGGGGGGGGCGACACGACACACAATTCAACCCACAACAAGGTGGAGTTCCCAGAATGGAAGCCATCCCCCAAGATTCCCTATAGCATCACCCTAATGTTTCCAGGGGGACGTGCGTGATCCCAGAAAACATGCCCGCCGCTGGGCAGCATGCCCGCCGCCCACGCACAGCCCTGGCTTCTTCCCTGTTCTCCAAACTTGTGTCTTCTCAACAGCCGTGTCTCAGACTTCCCGTTTTTTCTTTTTTTTTTTTGCGGTACGCGGGCCTCTCACTGTTGCGGCCTCTCCCGCTGCGGAGCACAGGCTCCGGATGCACAGGCTCAGCGGCCACGGCTCACGGGCCCAGCCGCTCCGCGGCATGTGGGATCCTCCCGGATCGGGGCACGAACCCGCGTCCCCCTGCATCGGCAGGCGGACTCTCAACCACTGCGCCACCAGGGAAGCCCTAGACTTCCCGTTTTTATCACCAATTCCCCCTGCTTCTCTTCCGTGTTCTCCTAGTTTCACCGCAGACATGTAACAGATCACGCCACTTGGTTTCCAGGGCAAACTGGAACCCAGCGGCCGGCCAGGTGCCCCGTCTTCCTGGGAAAACTCAGCCCCAAAGCACCCTCGGGGACACACCCTGGGGTTCTGGCTTGAGACTTCCTGTATTTGGTAAAAGCCCAAGACCGTTCTCCTAAATCACGTGAGAATGACTTGGCAACAGATAAAGCAGTCCACATCTCCTGTATAAAATGTGTACTGAAAACCCTAGACAACTGAAGTCTTGACCCAGAATCACTATTGCAGTTTCTAGAAGAGACACCAGAAGTAGAAGCTTTTCTTCTTTCCAGAAGATCTACACGCAGGAGATTTTCTACCCACCTTCCCACCCCTTCCCAGCGAAGAGGAGATTCAGACCTGAACAGGGAGGGGTGGTGAACCTGCTGCACCCGCTAGGTTTGTCTTTGTTTCGATTTTAATGACTCAAAACAGCATGAGACTCTACTGACCCATCCACATGGCCCAACACGGCCTTTAGGCTTCATAAAAGGAAAGTAAGACGAGAAATCAGCTGCTTCCCTTCTGTCACCCATCAAACGTGCCACCCGTCCCTGCTCCGAGTGACACGCTGTTTCGGGTCCTGGGGACATTGCTCCGGTGGCTGTGAGTTGACAGGTGTCATCTCCCTGCACTGGGGCACATGCAAGATGCTGCAAGAGCAGGGTGGAGGCGCCTGTCTCTGTGTACAGGCAGGTGTATCGCAGGAGAAAGGCAGGTGAGTGTGAGGTGGGAGAGGCAGGGGGTGGGGAGAGGTAAAAGGAGGCGCCACAGGCGGGCGGGTGGCCCTGGGGTGACAACATGGACGGCACCTCTCACCTTCTACTGCAGGTCACTTTCCTGGGAGGATGGAGGAAAGAGTGTCTGAAAAGAGACAGAGACAGAGGCAAAGCCAGAGCCGGAGGCAAAGCCAGAGCCGGGGCAAAGCCAGAGCCAGGGGCAAAGCCAGAACCAGGGGCAGAGCCAGAGCCCGGAATGAGCATCGGAGGGCCGTGTGAGTGAAGGGATCACTATGGCTGTAGTTATAGCAAAGTACGCCTTGAAAGAGGCAAGCCTGTGCCTGGGTGGCCAAGAACAGCTGGGCACTCAGGCCAGAGAGGGGGGCCCACACCAGGCTGGGCTGGGAGGGGTCGGGGGCTGAGAAGAGCTGTGAGGAAGGCGGCAGAAGGGGTGGGAAGCGGTGGAAGGACCCCGGGGATGGGGACGGAGAGCCCTCTGTGGACCGCCACACCTCTGGCCCCTGAGTGGGAACTGGCCTTACCCTGTGCCAGCAAAGAGCGTGGCAGAAAGAGGGATCCATTCGGTCCATATTGGGAACCTTCAACTGGAAGGTTCTATGAGGCATCGACATGGGGACACTGAACGGTCAACTAGAAACCCAAGAAAGGATGTGAGTGAGTAGCGGTGAGCAGGTGACTGAGGTCCCAGGAAGACCAGCTGGACAGGCTGTCCAGGGAGCTGGGGGTGGGAGGAGGGGGCAGAGCCTCTGGCGGGGCCCCGGGTGCCCCTGTGGACACGCGGCTGGTGCAGGGGGGGCGGCGCCAGGCGTGCCACCCTGGGCAGGCACTTGTGGGAACAGCGCCTTTCTCCACGAGACCGGGAGCTGAGATGTCTCAGCCAAGTGTGACCCGCTGTGACCGCACTCCATCCCACCTCCCGTAGGAAAATCCACCTGGGGTTCGGGAGGGTGGGGACCAGGAAAAGGGGACTCACAGCTTGACCAGGAACGGGTGGCTGACTTCCTTCAGCACGGATTTCTCGTTGTGTACGTGCTGTTCCTGCTTCAGGCGGATGACATCCGGGATGCTCATCACCTTCAGGGCGAAGAAACGTGCACTCCTGTTCTCGCGGACCAGCTGCACACGACCGAACGTCCCTGTACCTGCAGTGGGGAGACGCGGTGTGAGCAGACACAGCCCCCAGGACGGGAGACCAGCACCCCGACCTCAAGAGAACCCGGAGGCTCGGACAACTCAGTACCGGGCGATACACCTGGCGTGAGGGCTGGGTGACAGGCACCTGTCTGGAATGGTCAATTGAATTGATACACACACAGGATCACTTGCCCCCAAATTGTTCTTTAATAGGGGCGACTGGCCATCCTTTCTGCAAATGAGTCATCCCAGAGGAAACACACACACACACACACACACACACACACACACACACACACACACGGAAAGGCAGAATGGAAAAGGGTGCTAAATACATTCCTTCAATGTGTCTTTTTCTTTAGGTTTTCTAAATCAAGACAAGACATAGAAAATAAACTTACGGCTACCAGAGGGGATAGCAGGGGGTGGGGAGAGATAAATTAGGACTTTGGGATTAGCACGCACACACGACTACACATAAAACAGGTGAACAACAAAAGGCCCTACTGTAGAGCCCAGGGAACTCTACTCAGCATCTTATAATTACCTATAATAGGAAAGAATCTGAAAAAGAATAGATATGCATATATATAAGTGAAATCACTTTGCTGTGCACCTGAAGCTAACACAACATTGGGAATTAACTATACTTCAATTTAAAAAACTGGATTAAAAAAAAAAAAATCAGGGCTTCCCTGGTGGCGCAGTGGTGGAGAGTCCGCCTGCCGATGCGGGGGACGCGGGTTCGTGCCCCGGTCCGGGAGGATCCCACGTGCCGCGGAGCGGCCGGGCCCGTGAGCCGTGGCCGCTGAGCCTGCGCGTCCGGAGCCTGTGCTCCGCAACGGGAGAGGCCACAGCAGTGAGAGGCCCGCGTACCGCAAAAAAAAAAAAAAAAAATCAGAAGATAACTCTTTCCATGAAAAACTTGTGAGTATCCCTGCCAGGTTCCTATTTATCCCACGAAGCCGTGTATGAGAGGCTAATAAACTCAAAACTGTAGTACCCGTGTTGGTGATTGCCATCGTCCTGTTTAAAAAAAGAAAAAAAAAAGGCTCAGTGTAACAGCCCTCCTCACAAGCTTCTCCCTTTAACCCATTAATGCCAGCTCAACACGCTCAGTGTTTCTGTTAAAACTTGCCAAGGGTTAGAACCAAGTGATGCAGATACTAACAGAGAGAAAAATTTAAAAAGTGCAACCACTACAAACATGAAAGGAAATCAACAGTATAAATATAAAAGGAACTCAGACCCTCTTGTGTACCACGCTGTGACACTGTCAACCCAATGTCTCCTCGGCTTTGGTCTCACTCCGGCCCCTCTTTATCCTCTGAGCCTCACTGTGAGGCGGGGTCCAGCTGCTACCCCTCCCCCAGGCCGGCAATCACTTAAGGCACCTCTGAGATTAAAGAGCCAAAGGAATTTTACCTACGGCCAGAGAAAAGGTACAGTTGGGGGCAGAAAAACGACAGCTCTATGTGTGAGCCTCTGGAAGCTTATCCAAGACGGCTGTCCTTTCTGCCCCTGTTTACGGAAGAAATAACGCAGGGGAAGGGTGCTCCCAGGCGAACAAGGTGTGGAAAACGGCCAACGAACTGGGGCTCCCTGGCTGGAAAAATGGTAATCAACATGACGAGAAAGCAGGAAAAAGGAATTCAAGGATGGCTCGAAGAGGAAAAAGACCTTCAACACCACCATACAGCCACCTGCTCCTGTTTCATAGAGTTGGGAATGCCATTGACGGCACATGGTAACGTGGAGAGGAAAACAAGAGTTATTACCTAAGGAATACATCTGGGGGGAGGGCATTTTCTACACCTCAAAATTCTCAAGCTGCAAAGTAAGTAACTACATCTACTGGCTTACGCGGCTGGGGTGAGGGCCACTGATAAGTCACCTTGGCTTTTAAAGGAAGTTCCCAATCGTGAATATTTTATTATGGCGGAAGTAGAAAGTGATGTACAAACATGAAGGAAGAACACTGTGCCAGGAGAAGCAAATCATGAGCCCCAGTACATTTTTTTAAAGTACATCCTCGGGCTTCCCCGGTGGCGCAGTGGCTGGGAGTCCGCCTGCCGACGCAGGGGACGCGGGTTCGCGCCCCGGTCCGGGAAGATCCCACGTGCCGCGGAGCGGCTGGGCCCGTGAGCCGGGGCCGCTGAGCCTGCGCGTCCGGAGCCTGTGCTCTGCGACGGGAGAGGCCGCAACGGTGAGAGGCCCGCGTACCGCAAAAAAACAAAAAACAAAAAACAAAAAACTACACCCTCATCAAAAGATAATTCAGAAGTAAAAAGAGAATTGTATCACAGTTAGGCAGCATGGTGTTGACAAAGTTCTGTGGCATCAGATCCACACGGAGAGGCACGTTAGGGAGAGGGCCCTGAGGAGAATGAACTGATACAGTTTAGGTGTTTTCATGAGAACACTGGTGTTTCCGTTTGGTAAAGGGCGCATGAATGGGAACTGAGGACACTGGCATGGCACGTAGTGCAAGTTTTGCCTTTGATTTGTTCTATGAACCCAAGTCAGACAAATTAACCCGTTTGGGCTCATATTGTTTTCATCTCTCTGATAGAACACGTAGATTACCATATAAACGTTATCAACTGTCTCGCCACACGCTAAAATTGTAATGATGAAAAGAAAGACAACAACACAGCTGTGACTCAACAGATTTTTTTTTTTTTTTTTTTTTTTTTTACCTTTCTGCCTGCAACATCTTTTAAGCTTGCTCTGAGCTGTGTGTGCTGTAAACACTGAGAACTCAAAGCAGAGTGCCTGCAGTGCAGAGATCGGGGAAGTCCCTCAGCACCGCCATCAGATCACAGGATGATACAGGGACACCATCTTGCTGAAGGCAGGTGAAACCAGCATGCTGTAATTTTTAAGGTGACTGGCTTTAACGCGCTGAAGACAAAAACAACATTCAGGGGTGCTGCTGTGAAGTCGCTACTGCAGTAGAAAGAAAAAGGGCAAGCAGCTTTTCGGGCTCGGTGCTGGCAGGCCCTCCAATATACATCCCCAGCTCTCCATAGCTCCCGTTAGAAAGTAGCAAAGTCCGCCCTTTTAGCCTTTGCCGCAGGTAAGGATGGTTACGTGACCCACCTCTGCCCAGTAAGAGACGTAATGGAATGTGATTCAGCGTAAAAATGAAGGAAAGCCTTGTTGATTATCTATTTTATACCTACTAGTATGTGCATGTTAATCCCCCCTGGCTCCTGATTGATACTCTCCCTCACGTCTTCCCCTTTGGTAACCGTAAGTTTGTTTTCGAAATCTGTGAGTCTGTTTCTGTTTTGTAAGGACGTTCATTTGTATCATTTAAAAAATTAGATTCCACACATAAGTGACAGCATATGATCTTTGCCTAACTTACTTCGCTTAGTGTGATAATCAACTGTAGTCCAATAAAATTAAAAAACAAAGGAAATCCTGCCGCTGGGGACATCACGGATGAGACTTGCTAAGTGAAATGAGTCCAACAGAGAAAAACACACACTGTATGATCTCACATATATGAGGAATCTAAAAAAAGGCAAACTCACAGAAACAGAGTCGACGGTGGCCTCCAGAGGTGAGGGGAGAGCGATGGGGACAATGGATCAAGGGGGTTCAAAGGTAGAAGGGTACAGTTACAAAATAGATAAGTCCTGGGGAGGTCAAGCACAGCATGGCGACTACAATTAGTAACACTGTATTGTTTACCTGAAAGCCGCTCAGAGAGCAGATCTTAAAAGTTCTCGTCCCAAGAAAAAAATGTGTACCTATGTGAGGTGATGGATGTTAACTAGACAGAGTGTGGTGATCACTTTGCAATATATACGAATACCCAACCATTGTGCTGCACGCCCAAAACGAATATAATGTTATACGTCAAACCCATCTCAAAAAAACGGGAAAAAAAAGAAAACCTGTTTCTCAACTGCACTCCAATAAACATTTAAAAAATAAATAAAGGGTCACCTTGAACACAAGGTATCTCTTTACGGTGAAGTCACAACGGGGGGAAGAAAAGGAACCGCAGACTGAGGTGTGGGAGAGTGCAGAAAATGCATTTCGCATGGTCAGAAGGGACTGACCTGCCCTCTTCCTCAGCCCCAAATCCCCAAACTGTCCCGAGAGGAGGGAGGTCACAGAGGGACCACGGGAAAAAGCCTTTGCCCTGCGGACTCCAGGTAAAAAAAGCGAAGGGATGTGGCTCAAGTCTTTTGATACACTGGTGTGGTTTGGGAAATCTGGGGAAATTTAAAGGCCAACACTGAGGACACCACACTCAATTGTCTTTGTCCAGACAGCTGACGAGGAGACACTCAAGGAAAACAATTACAATTCATAAAAAGAAAAGCCAGTCTGTTCTGGAAAAGTGATGAACTTTCCAAAAGCTTATCAAAAGAAGCAGGCAAACCACGAGTGTGCTCCAAGAGAGAACACGATGATCGATGATCGCTAATAATAGCAACATTTTCTGGGCAAAGGAAACATTGCTGGGTTTCTGCTCCGGTGGGGTAAGCCCCTTGGCTGTCCTCACCAGGAACACGCCCCCGCCAGAAAAGCTGGAGAGGCAGGAAGGGGAGTGGAGGGAGTTCAGCCCTGGTACACCTTGATCTCACACGTCTGGTCTCCAGGACTGGGGGGAGGATGGCTTCCTGTTTCTGTAGGTCACCTGGTTTGTAACGATTTGTAACAAGAGCCTCGGGAAATTAATATAAGGGGCCCCCTGGATGCTGGGGAGAGAGAGACAAACCCACCCAACAGGCACTGCCTTGGAGAGCACCCTGCAGCTCGCGAGAGAAAGGTGCAGGTGACAGCCGTGCCTTTGGAAGCCACCAGCTCCAGGATGACAACTAAAGCCACAAGGATGGATCAGATCACCCTTTGGACTTCAGGAAATTCTCGTTCGTAATATCCAGCCATCCTGCTGAGAACTCTTTTGTTTCTCTTTTATTGGAACTTCCTATTATTGTTGATGGATACAGTATCTTGTCAAACTTCTCTGAAAATATGACTCAAAGTGAGACTTTCAAAACAATCCCTCTTACGTTCCCTTGTGTGTGTTCACCTTCTCTTAGGTTCCCTGAATTAGTGGCTTTCTCTGGGATCTCAAGTCTTTTTCTATCTTGATGTCTCAGACTGTGTAACCCTATTGAACAAGGCAAGTTTGGCGGCTGTCTCCTGTTAAGAATGAGGGTCTACGTAGGACCACTCAAGTTTCCACTTGTGAGTGAGGCTGGGACCCTCGGCATGAGAGAATTATAGGAGAACGTTACCCTGAGAGAGCAACCCCTGCCTTCCGTCTCTTTACTACATAAGCTGTTCCAACAGTGCTGATGCTTTCTTTTCTGGGCACCGTGCTCATCACAGGAGCTGTGGAGCTCTCTCCAGGGGTCCCTGTGCTTCGTCACTCAATCCTTACTTTTTTTTTTTTTTTGGCCACGCCATGCGGCTTGCGGGGATCCCAGTTCCCCGACCAGATATCGAACCCGGGCCCTCGGCAGTGGAAACGCCAAGTCCTAACCACTGGACCGCTGGGGAAGTCCCACTCAATCCTTACTCTTGTTAGAGCTCGTCTGGGGTCTGGCGTGTCCAGCCCTCCCCATGCTGCTTTGTCCACGCTATCCTACACGCTGCCATCTGATCTTGGTTGTCCAGAAGTCTGATGCAACTTCTAACCTGTGCGTGACACCTGCAGCTCCTTGGTGATGTCTGTCTGTATCTACGTTACTCCTGTGTTCCTGAAAATAGACTGTATTATCAGTTTAATGGAAACTTGGGAGACGGAGAGTATGAGGGGTGTGTGTGTGTGTGTGTGTGTGCGTGCGTGCACGCACCAGCAAGCAGGTGGCATCTGTGTGCAGTCAGGTTGCCACATGACATCAGAAGTGTCTGCACTATTGATACTATGTATACAATAAACAACCAATGGGAAGCTACTGTAGAGCACAGAGAACTCCACTCAGTGCTCTGTGGCAACCTAAATGGGAAGGAAATCTGAAAAAGAGGGGATATATGTATACACGTAGAGCCGATTCACTTTGCCGTACAGCAGAAACTCACACAACATTGTAAAGCAACTATACTGCAATAAAAATTAATTAATAAAAAAGTCTCTGGCAATATTTACAATGGGGAGGCTGGAAATAAATTACACACGCGCGCACACACACACACACACACACACACACACACACACACACACACAGGCAGACCTCAGAGACACAGGTTGGGTTCCAGACCAACACACACACAGACACACACACACACACAGGCAGACCTCAGAGACACAGGTTGGGTTCCAGACCAACACAATAAAGCAAATATGGCAATAAATCGAGTCACAAGAATTTTTTGGTTTTCCAGGGCGTATTAAAAGTGATCTTTCCCAGTTGATAGACTCCCCTGTAGTCTGTTAAGCATGTGCAATAGCATTCTGTCTAAAAAAAAAAAAAAAATGTACAGACCTTTGTTTTAAAATAGTTTCTTGCTAAAAACTGCAAACCATCCTCCGAGCCTTCAGGGACTTGTCGTAGTAACATCCAAGTTCCCTGGTCACAGATACCATGACACATATAATCACAATGAAAACATTTGAAATATGGCAAGAAAGACCAAAATGTGACCCAGAGACACAAAGGGAGCAAGTGTTGTTGGAAAAACGGCACCAAAAGGCTTGCTCGAGGCGGGGCTGCCACAAACCGTCAATTTGTAAAAAAACGTGGCATCCGCGAAGTGCAATAAAGCAAGCTATGCCTGTGTGTATGTATACTTAAAACTATAACTTTCACTACATCTTCTCAAGGAAGAGGTAGTTTGTCTTCTGCTGACAAATTCAATCTTCCCATCAGTGAAGATGTTTTGCCCGTTTGAAAGTGTTTTGTTATGAAATCCTCAAGTAACCATGAAAATATGGTTCATATAGAAACAGAAGAGATGCTATAAGGGGTCCGTGTGGAACATGCAACCAGAGATGTTTAGAAAATAGCAGCTGATATTCAATCACTTTTGGAAAATATACGTATGCCTCTGGACACATACTAGGGAAAGGACGTCTTTTTGACATGTAATTTATCTCAGGTGTCATAATGAATCAGGGGACAGCTGAGAATTCTATTAAAGAGCTGTTTCCATTGGTATCACTAACAGTGTCCGAGAAAGCACTTAAAAACGATCCTGAGGTAGTGGCACCCCAGAAGGAAGGAATTCTCACGTCTGATTTTGTGTACCTAGACGGCTGCTGAGACTCTTAAGTGTGTAAGCTGTGCTGTCCAACGCAGTAGTTACCAGACACATGTGGCTTATTTAAAGTCCAATGAAGTGACGTTGAATCAAATAAGGAGGTTGACGATGACCCAGCAATCCCACTCCTGGGCATATATCCAGACAAAACTGTAATCCAAAAAGACACATGCACCCCTGGGCTCACAGCAGCAGTATTCACAACAGCCAAGACACAGAAGCAATGTAAGTGCCCATCAACAGAGAAATAGATAAAGAAGATGTGGTACATGTATACAATGGAATATTACTCAGCCATAAAAAAGAATGAAATCATGCCATTTGCAGCAACATGGATGGACCTAGAGATGATCACACTAAGTGAAGTGAGTCAGACAGAGTAAGACAAATATCATATGATACCACTTATATGTGGAATCTAAAATACAACACAGATGAATTTATTTACAAAACAGGAATAGGCTCACAGACATAGAAAACAGACCTGTGGTTGCCAAGGAGGAGGGTAGGTAGGGGGAGGGATGGACTGGGAGTTTGGGATTAGCGGATGCAAACTAGTATATACAGGATGGATAAACAACAAGGTCCTACTGTAGAGCCCAGGGAACTCTATTCAATATCCTGTGACAAACCATCATGGAAAAGAATGTTACATATGTATAACTGAATCACTTTGCTTTGCTGTACACCTGAAACTAACACAATATTGTACATCAACTATACTTCAATAAAATAAATTTAAAAAAAAGAAGCTGGCACATCAGCTGGTCACCATAGCAACATAGATTATAGGACATGGTCCTCATGGCACCAAGTTCTGTTGGACCATGCTGCTCTAAAGAATCCAAGAACAAGAGAAGAAGTTTGCTATGAGAAAATCCAGGAGAGGCAGATGACTCAAGAGCTAGGCGTAGGAACATGCTGAACTAGTCATGCTCAACTAGTCTTGTTGGGTCTACTCGGGAGCCTGGCTCATCTGCATAATAGGGCTGCGGCCGCCATATTGCTCCCAAACTACTGAGAATCATCCTTATTTCATGATAGGGGAGGATCAGGGCTCAGCCCTAAACTTATTCTTGGTAACAGAAAACAGTACCGAAGTTGCATAATAGTCTTTACAATGTTTACACCATTCACGTGATGGTTAATGGAAAGCATGGATCCTGCTGCAATATCCCCCAGCTGACGAACCGTTGGGTTCTCGGAGCACAAGAATCTTTCTTCTTCTAAAGCCCCTGACCCCGATCCTTGTCCCTTCTCTCTCTTGCTGATCACACCCCTGAGACGCGACCCTTCAATTCTTCAATTTGACCTCACGCTTTGAACTCTTGCCAGGGTAACCGACAGCCAGCAACACATCCATTCTTCCAGTGCCTGGCTGGACAAATATTCTGGGGTCCCTACTGTGCCCCAGGGTACAGAGTGATACACAGTGTGGTAGACATAGACCCAGGCCACCTTCAAGCCCCTCAATGTCCACTTCAGAGCCCCCCACACTCAAAGCAGCGCCTCTCAAACTCTCTGATCTGAGGATTTCTGGATGCGCTAGCAATCTATCAAGATTCCCTGAGGAGCGTTTGTTGGTGTGGGGCTCAGGCGTGCCTCTCGATAGCAGCCATAGTAACAAGTAAAACAAAAATACAGAAAACACAAGAGCCCTCAAGGATGCACTTCACTGGAGGTCAGCGACACAACCATCACCACATGTCAGGTGGCCACTGGAAACTCCACCCAACACTCATGCGAGAAGGAGAGAGGAACAAAAAGCAAAGAATGCTTTCGTATTCGTACAAAAGTCGTAGTGACCTCACAGTCCCATGAGGAACTCCCATGGGCCCCAGGACCCCACTTTGAGAACCACTTTCATCTCAGCTATGGACCGACCGACCGTAGCAACCCATCGCATAACCGATGCGGTCTTTCAAGAGGCATTTCATTCTGCCTCTTAAATAGACTATTTCGCAAGAGCCAGCATTTTCCAAACAGGATAAAGAAATATTTTTACAGTCTTTTTAGTTTAGGCTCTGCAAAGGAGACATATTTTGAATGAGTCTGTTAGGTATTACAATCCGCCCTTTTCATCTCATTTAGTATCTATTTTGTGATCATTTAAGAGCTCACGGCACTAAATACGGGCATTCTGAAAACCTGAACAGATGACACATAATCAGATATAACTGTCTCCCATTCAAAGTCTCTCTGATGATTTCCACTTCAAACCACAACCTTCTCACCAAGATCAAAGGTGTCATTTGAGAATGTGACAAAGACCCACTTTCCCTCAACAATCTTCCTCCAGGATTTCCTACCTGTCAAGGATATCCAATTCCCACAGCATAACCCTCATTCCCCAAAGACTAAGGACGGAGACCAGGGGGTCTACGAGGGAGCGACCTAAGGGTCCCCAGGAGTCATGTTAAAAGTCCCCCGTTGGCCACAGGTTGGGGTGAGCATCCACCCTTCCTCTTTGCGCGACACAGGCAAACCTACATGCTGGGAAAGCACGTGGAATCCAAACATCTACTAAGAAGACGAAAACGAGTGTCTCCCAATGCCCGAGACTGAGTCTTGCCCAGCTGGAGCCAGAGAACACGTTCATAACGCAAAGTACACTGCTCTACACGCCCGGGCGCGGCCAGTCCATGCAAAGTCAGGACAGCCAGAGACCTGTTTCAAAGGGCAATGCCATGCCACAGCCACTTGGGAAGTCAAGTTTAATGCTGGCAACAAATGAAATCGATAGAAAGACAATGTCTCCATTCCTCAAGAGCCTTGATAAAAGCTGCTCGCTCCGTCTTGACGGCCCTCCTGCAAACCTGAGGTCTTTCAGGAATCCACATGCAGGACTCCTGCTGTCTGTGCTACTGAGTGATTCCTGGGCTGGGCTGGCGTCTTCATTTTATACCAATCCTGCCTTCTACTTTCCTATCACCATGTGATGTTTGTCACGATTCATTACTCTTTTCTGGGCTGCAAATGAAGCAGCCTGGAACCCGGACCGTCAGAGGTTGCACTGTTTCCAGAACAAAAACATTCTAAAGGGACAATTCAGAAACCACCTTCTGGGGCAGACTCGGGACTGTCTACCTAGGAACTACCTGCCCTGCTGACTTAACAGGAAGGCCAGGCAGCAGGCCTGGCAACAGGAGATGGCTCTTCCCATCCAAAGAGGTGCCCGGTCTCAGGTTTCATCAGAGCATTTGTCAACGTCCGAAGAACTGGAGTGTTTTCAACAGCCAGAAGGGTTCTCACCCCCTCAGCCAAAAACTTTCCAGTGTACATGGGTGTGTGCACACCTGTGTATGCAGCAGTGCAGGGAGAAACAGAAGCACAGAAAATCACTGGACAACTAAAGAAAGATGTCGGTTTCCCGTTTTACAAAGGTACATGATCTCCCACCGAAAACCCAGGAAGTAAAGACCCCAGTCCACACGCCCAACCCCCACCCTTACCACAGCTGGTTCTGCCAATGGCATCCCAAGCTCTAGACAGGGATTGTAAAGCTGATGGCGCCCTCATTTTACTTTTGCTTTTAAGGAAGCCGAGCAGCTGTCCTGAAATGCACTGCACTTAGAAACAGGCTTCTGGAGCAGGTGGCCGCTGACTCCTTTTTTCTCCATGCTTACTTCTGTGGCTTGTTCCCCAGGGAAGCAGCTGGGGCTTTTCATTCGTGGAGGGGGAACTGTAAGGAAAGCAGCAGCAGCTGGGAGAGGGAAACAAACCTGTAAGAGGGTCAACCAGCCACAGCGCATAGAACACAAGACTCCCCCGACGACCAAGATGAGGCGGTGAGCCTTTGGGCTGCCCTGGGACGGGGCGGGGGCGGGGGGGGGAAGATGACGCCGGCTTAGCAGTTCTCCTGGGTCACGATTCCATTTCTTCCATGGCCCTCTGGCATGTTCAGAGGAGCAGCCCAGAATCTCAATCAAAATACAACAATTTACTACCAGGAAGAGTAAATAAAGACCAAAAAAAAAGACAGACAGAAAGAAAAAAGTCCTACACAAAGAAGAGTAACATAAACCAAAAGCAAAGCAGAAATAAAGACCTAACCCGGGTCTCTGTGTTAGGTCTTTGCGAACTTTACAAGGAGAAAACAATGACATTGAAAACAAGAGACTTCCCCGGCGGTCCGGTGGTTGAGGCTCCACGCTTCCACTGGAGGGGGCACGGATTTGATCCCTGGTCGGGGAACTAGATTCCCCATGCCGCGACTAAGACGCAGCGCAGTGAAATAAATAATAATAATCATAAAAAAGAAAACAAGAAATCAATAGAGAACAAATAATCAAGGCAACAAGAAGCTGCTGCTATGACCCGAATCAATACAGCAGATACTCAGCATCTGTTACCAAAAGAACACGCTAACTAATCCTTTGGAGGATCAACTACATGAACGTCTTCGTGAGTAAAATCACTGCCAACAATGACTTTATATTCAAGCATCCAATACTCTGACTCACTGGTGTTTTGGTTTTTTTCTGGGTAAATGGTTTTTTCCCTTAAGGTGTAAGCATAAACGGAAACTAGCACCCAGGCAGAATTTCCAAAAGAGGAAACTCTAGATAGTTGGCTTTCTGGATGCCCATTTGATTTGGGGGCAGGCGGGGAAACACTCCAAGCTAGAGCTTTCAATCTGTGCTGAATGATTGTTTTGGAATTGTCCCCAAACACAAGCTGGGTAACTACCCACCACTCCCCGCTCCTTGCTAGCCCCCACCCCCCACCCCGCCACGACTGCACACACCCAGGCACAAGCAGGCGCGGGCATACAAAGCCCTGCTTCTGTCTGCCCCTCCAACCTCAGACCCCAGGTGCCCTCAGCATTACAAAGGCTGTCCTCAGAGCCCTGCCCGCCACACCCAACCCTCAGATCTGCCCGGTCTGGTCTTTTGTTCAGTTGGAAGTGGCTCCCGAGATAATGATCCAGCAGGGTGAAATCACCAACCAAATTAACTGTCAACTGTTTTACAGGAACCCCGGGGAGGCTGCCCTCCAAACGCCTTCGATGAGCCCGCCTCATCAAAAACGTTGTCCAAAGGAGCCACGTCGAGAGAATGCATACAGAGAGCAGCTCACGACGTGGGAGGGCTGGGTGCAAAGATTTTCAGGAACTCATGCGTTTGAGCAGGGACTCTGGGAGACGGTTTGTTTTTCCTGTAGCTGGACGAAAAGCCAGCGTGAATTTCCAAACGGTAAGTGGGGTGAATAGATGTGCAAGGTGCCGAAGGTGGATCTTTTTTTCAAGCATGGAATCACCCAGTGGGAGGGGACCTCGGACACCCAGAGTCTAGTCTTGACAGTCCTCCTCGACTAAGCGGGAGGCAATGGGCCAAGCAGGCGTTGGGGAGGCCACGGCAGCACCTGGCACGAAATAAAGGCTGGAAGGACGGCCCAGAGGGGTCCGACAGGAGCCCCTACATGGGGGACAAGGTCACTCACAGGACGGGTGACAGCCACCCACATGGAGAATGTCCCCTTCATGTTCCTACACCCCAGGGGAGCAGGACCCGTCGTCCGTGATGGAGGAGGAAAGGATCTGCATCCTAGAACACACGCCCTCGTTCCATCCGCGGCCTTGGCCGATACAGGGCGCTCCAATGGGACGAGCCTCGGGGACACTCAGGATGCCTGACTGGAGTTCTCGATGGCTAACTTCAAAGGCACTGAATAGGTATCTGTAACATATGCTCCTATTTGGACACAACCCAGATGCCAAGCGGACGTTCACTGTAGTGCTGTAAGGACGTAGCAAGAGATGCAGCATCCTGTGCACCCAACCCAGCGTAGTATCGGAGATCCCTCCTCCCCGTGAAACACAGGGTGGGGAATGACGCTCCTGGAATCAGAAGCTGCTTAGACGCATTCGTAGTGTTGCTTTTATTATTCTTCCAAGGGTAACCTTGGAGGGGGTGGGGTGGGGTGGGGCTGCCAAGTTCCTCAAAAAAAAAAAAAAAAGATAAATAAACGGAGCCGTGCTGTCCAATCAATCCACATGCTCAAGCCTCCTTGAGAACAATCCGCCCGCCGCCACCACCTTTATCTCCCGGCTCCAGGTGGACACAAGCTTGGTTTCTGGGATTCCACGTGGCTAACCACACCTGCCTCCGCATGGGTCACAGCCGTGTGTCTCAAGGTCCATCCCGGGGCCAGAAGCTCCTCGAAGGTATAAGGCTTTGGCATCTCATCTTGGAGCAGTCCCGTCACTGGGGTTTCTCTTGCAACACGAGAACTGGTGCCGCTTGCCCGGGGAGGTGGCAGCTAGTGGTGACACCATCCCAGCCCCTCAAAAGACGGCAAAGATGGGACAGCCTCAGGCAACTCATTAATCCCTTCCCCAGCGTGCACAGGCACGCGCACACACAATTTCCAGGCCCATCTGTTGGCCAGTGGATCTCCCATTTCTCCTCCCACGCAGTAATGGAAAAGCTTTTTACTGTTACTGTGGTCCCTCCATTTGTGGAAGTCAGTGCCGGCAGACCAGGGCTGAGGCCAGGCTGGGTGCAGCCATCCACCCGTCACGTTCTCCAAAGCGGTGCCATGTCTCGGGTGAGGCGTACACAATAGATTAGAAGAATCAGTGCACGATACACAGAATAAGATGTCCTTGTCCTAATCCCCAGAACCTAGGGACATGTTCGTTTACATGGCAAAGCGGAACTGAGTTTCAAGGTGCTAACCACAGAGGTGAATCAGCAGAGCCTTAATAGGGAGATGCCCCTGGGTTAGTTGGGTGAATCCAGTGGAATCACCAGGGTCCTTAGAAGTATCCGAGAGAAACAGGAGAGAAACAGCATGACAAGGGTTTCACCCGGCAATGCCGTCTTCAGTGACGAAGGAAATTTATCATAAACAAAGGAATGCGGGCGGCTTCTAGAAGCTGCAAAAGGCAAGGAAACGAATTCTCCCCTGGAGCCTCCCAAAGGCACACAGCCTTGCCCACACCTTGGTTTTTAACCCAGCCATACTGGGAATTCCCTGGCGGTCCAGTGGTTAGGGCTGGGCGCCTTCACTGCCGAGAGCACCGTTCAGTCCCTGGTCAGAGAACTAAGATCCTGCGAGCTGCACAGCACGGCCAAAAAAGAAAGAAAGAAAGAAAGAAAAGCCAGTAATACCATTTCCAGACTCCTAACCCTTGGAACTGCAGGTTAATCAATGCATGTTGTTTTAAGCCACTGAGTTTGAGGTAATTTGTTACAGTAGCCAAAACGTGGGAAAGGCCACGAGGGAGATCACAACAGGAGACCAAGGGAAGAGAAGCTTGCACCGGGCTTCCTGTGCGGGCCCGGGGCTGCCCGCCCCCGCCCCGGCTCCCTGACTCTGGAGTCAAAACAAGGAGGTGCTCTGAGCATCGGAGGGGTGGATGCACGACAGGCGTGCTGAAAGGAGCGAGCGCCAAATCCATGCAAAGACACTATCGCATGTCCTGGAAAACGAAATGAGCCTGTGTTTGGAAAAGATGATGATGAAGGTGATGATATTATGGTGCTTACCTTGGTTCCAATCAGCCAAGTCCACCTGGGGTGAGGCTCAACTAGTGCATCATGGCAACTGCAAAGAGGCTGAGGTACCATAGGATGCATTACAAGGTTCATGGTGTTATGGGCTGAAATGTGTCTCCCCACCCAAAGAATTTCATCTTGAAGTCCTAACCCCCAGGACCTCAGGATGTGTCTCTATTTGGAGATGGGGTCTTTACAGAGGGGATGAAGGTAAAATGAGGTCACTAGGGTGGGTCCTGATCCCATAGGACTGGTGTCCTGATAAGAAGAGGAGGTCAGGACATAGGCGCACACAGAGGGACGACCCTGGGAGGACCCAGGGAGGCGACGGCCATCCACACGCCCAGGAGAGAGGCCTCGGGAGGAACCCGGCCCTGCCGACACCTGGATCTCAGATTCCAGCCTCCAGAGCTGTGTGAAAATAAATTTCTACTGTTTAAGCCGCCCAGTCTGTGGTACATTGTTTCTCTAAGCAAATGAATGCAACAGGAGAAACAGAATGGGGTCCATCCACACACTGAAATATGACTCAGCCATAAAAAGGAATGAAGCACTCACACAGGCTACCAGGATAAAATTCAAGAATGTGAAGCTCAGTGACAGAAGCCAGACACAAGAGGCCACACAGTGTATGACTGCACTGACGTGAAATGTCCAGAACACACAAAGCCATAGACACACGGGTTAGTGTTTGCCAGGGGCTGGGGAGTGATTGCTTTATGGGGAGAGAGTGTCCTTTGGGGGATGATGAAAATATTTTGCAACCAGATAGAGGTGGTGGTTGCACAACACGGTGCCACTGAATTGTTCACTTTAAAAACAACCTCCTGTGAATTTAAATTAAACCAAAGTTTCCCGAGTGTCTGAAGTGATGCAGATGATGCTGGTGGAGGGTGGCAGGATGTGGCAGCAAGTGATGGTGATGACGTAGATAACGACAAAGACGTCTCCCAGGCAGATCAAACTAACCATGTCCCAAACAGTACTCCTGGCCTTTTCCCCCAAACAGTGCTCCATCCCTAACCCCCTCAATGTCTCCAAGTGGTGGCACAGCTTTCCGATCACATAACCGCCAAACCTTGGAGTTACCCCTGATTCTTGTCTCAGCCACTGTTAGGGACTGCATGTCTGTGTCTCCCCCAAATTCATACGGTGGAGCCCTAACTCCTGGTGGGACCGTATCTGGACATGTAACCTCTAAGGAGGTAATGAGGTCATAGGGGTGGAGTCCTGATCCAAGAGGGCACTTCCTTCTCTCTGCACAGGCACCCAGGAAAGGACATGTGAGGAGATGGCAAGAAGACAGCCATCTGCCAACCAGGAACCCTCTGCTCTCACCAGAAACCCAATCAACCAGCACCCTGACCATGTGGGGAGAAAACCCCCCCAAATGCCCCACCCTGCCTCACTCCTCCCAGAGGTCCCTGTGAAAAAATCAAGGGAGATGACTGTGCTCTGACCAGAACACTAGGTATGATCTTGAAAAAGTGAACCTTCCTTTCTCAGTTCTCTACTGTTCTTCCCAGCAAGAAAGAGCATTTGTAGTTTTCCAAGAAAAGAGCAAAAAGGGAAACGTTTTAAATGGTGTGAAGGTGGTGACATGTGGGTGTTTGAAAACAAACAAACAACAAACAAACTTGGGGGAAAATACCAAGAAAGCCCCAAGAAGTTGCTCCTGAGACCGAAGGAGATGTACTGAGAATTGTGAACACGTGTTTCTCAGGAAGAACATCGTGCTTACAAGCTTCAAGTGACCCTGGAAAGGGGAAGCTTGTGTCTGTGTCACGTGGTGCTTCTGCCCTTGTCTTCCAGTGACAGACATGGCCTCCTTGGTGGTCCCCAACTGCGGAGAGACCCATCCCAGAAGCAGGTCTGAGACCAGCATCATGGCGCCACGTCCTCGTCCCCATGGATGAGCCAAGTCGGGACAAGGAGGGTTGTCCCCAGATCCAGGGGGAGAGGTGTCCTCCTGTAAGGAATCCAGGATGTGACAAGGTGAGGCTCTTGCTTGGGCAGCCACCTGCACCCCAAAGGCAGAAGCTCAGGAGGAAGAAGGCAGAGCGAACATGTGAGGAGAAGTCAACCCAGTGTTATGGACTGGACGTCTGTGTCCCCCCAAATTCCCATGTGGAAGCCCTATCCCCTCCCCACCAATGTGACGGTATCCGGAGGTGGGTCTTTGCGAAGTAATTACGATGAGATGAGGTCATGAGAGTGGGGTTCCCAGGATGGGATTACCGTCCTTATAAGAGCTTTCTACTCTCCACCATCTGAGCACACAGCAAGAAGACAGCCAGCGCAACCCAGGAGAGAACTCTCACCAAAATCCAACCACGGTGGCACCTTGATCTTGAACTTCCAGCCTCCAGAACTGGGAGAAATCAATCTGCGTGGTTGATAAGACACCCAGTGGACGGTATTCTGTTATGGCAGCTGGTGCCAATCAAGACAACAAGGTCGGGACGGGTTCAAGATGGCACCCCTTGGCCCGATCAAATGGGAACTAACTCTGCCCCATCCAGCTTGGGGGATGACCTCTGTCAAAGAGTGAGCTCTGCTTTGGCCACACCCACACGCTCTGTGGGATGAGGACGCCCTCGGAAAATACGTGTAACCTGGTGTCCTCCACCTCTGAGGATTTGGGGAAACTGCTTCATGGACCAAGCTGTAAAGCCACGTAGACATCAACTCTGCAATCCTCTCTGGCAGGTGTATTAGTTTCCTGGGGCTCCCATAAACTGTGAGCTTAAAGCCACAGGCACCCATCCTCCCCCAGACGTCTGAGGTCAAGGTGTCCCAGGGCCGCGCTCCCTCCAGAGGCTCCAGGGGAGGGAGGGTCCTTCCCGCCTCTTCCAGCTTCTGGGGGCTCCGGGCGTCCCTGGGCTCGTGGCCGCCTCCCTCCCGTCTCTGCCTCCGTCTTCCCGGGGCTTCTCCTCTGTGTCTCGGTCTCTCCTCTTCTGTGTCTTGTAAGGACCCTGTCATTGGATGTAGGGCCACCTTCATCCCGGAGGACCTCATCTCAGACCCTTCACTGCGTCACCTCTGCAGAGACCCTGTTTCCAAACAAGGTCCCGGTTCCCAGGTTCTGAGAGGACTTGAATTTTGGGGGAGAAGGGGGACTCTATCCGACCCAGGACAGCAGGTTCTGTGTGCACGTGTCTGTGACCCGTTTGCTCATTCCTGTCTCTCTCACTGACTGCACATTTCTCCTCCTGGCTGGTCCTCACCTGATCCCCATCCCATACTTTCTCTCCTCTGGTCCATTTTCCTCTTCTCCTCCTGAGCAGGGAGCTATTGGCTCTGCATCTCCTAGGCTTCTCTTCCCAAAGTCCCACCCGTCCCCCCACCCCGGCGTCCCCTTGGAGATGGAAAGTAAGAAAGCAGAGTGTGTAAGATAAAGAGGACATGGAGCAGGCAGATCCATGGAGACAGAGAGCAGATGGGGGTTCCCAGCAGCCGGAGGAAGTAGGGGGTGACTGCTCACAGATTTGGGGGCACCCTGAGGGGGCAGCAAACGAAAATGTTCTGGAACCTCACAGAGGTGAGGGTCGTGCGACTTTGTGAATGTGTAAAACACCACGGCATGGTTCCCTTTGAAATGGTTCCTTTTGTGTTATGAGAATTTCACTGCAATTTTTTTAAAATGAGAAGGAACAGGGACTTCCCTGGCGGACCAGTGGTTAAGACTCCGCGCTTCCACTGCAGGCGGCTCGGGTTCGATCCCTGATCGGGGAACTAAGATCCCACATGCCACTTGAAGTGTCCAAAAAAGAAGTCAAACTTTTTTTTAAAATAAGGAAAACAGCCTGCAGGACTTCGGCAAGACGACATATTCTTTCCTAGTATTTTCCATAATTTTATAAAAAGAAATATTCTCTTCTCGTATTTTACCTAACTTTTGAAGTTCCTGTGATGCTCTTAAGTTGAAACTACCCTTCACACCCACTCAAGGTAAATCAGATTAAAAGGTGAACACAATTTTCTGGGTATCACTACACAATAAGCAACATTCCCTCCTAATGGCTTCTGTCAACATCGCCCCCGGGAAGAAGTCATTCACATGCAGTGGGAAATCTCCCCAGTTCAGATTCCACCCGCCTCCAGGGCGCCTCCAGGGCGTGCTGCTCCTGTG
>RJWK010027987.1:0-26100 GCA_004363435.1 Platanista minor | reverse complement strand
TATACGGGCCTCTCACTGTTGTGGCCTCTCCCGTTGCAGAGCACAGGCTCCGGACACGCAGGCTCAGCGGCCATGGCTCACGGGCCTAGCCGCTCTGCTGCATGTGAGATCTTCCCGGACCAGGGCACAAACCCGTGTCCCCTGCATCAGCAGGCAGACTCTCAACCACTGCGCCACCAGGGAAGCCCTCCTGTGTATTTTTGATGTTTGTTTACTGGATGTAATGTGGCCATGATTCCATACCTGAGTGATTCCAGGTATTTGGGATAGAAGAAATCAGCAGTGGTTTGGTGACTTGTATGTGGCTATAACACTCTTTAAAAATTTCAGTGGAGGTGAACATTTTCAAATGGGAGAAAACCATCAAGAACTTTTTTTTGTCAATAGAAGAATCAAATCTAGTTATTTATATCTAACAAAACTAGCAGACTTGTCCTATGTCAGAAAGCAACTCAAGGGGAATTCCCTGGCAGTCCAGTGGTTCGGACTCAGTGCTTCCACTGCAGGGGGCATGGGTTCGATCATGGTCAGGGAATTAAGATCCTGAACGCTGAGCAGCGTGGCCAAAAAAAAAGGAAGCAAGTCAACCCCAGGGGCAACTTATTCAGTAACAGTTACTCTAAGCTGCATCCTTTAAATAGCTTTCTTTTTTTATTTAATTTAATTTTTATTCTATATTGGAGTATAGTTGATTTACAATGTTGTGTTAGTTTCAGGTGTACAGCAAAGTGATTCAATTATACTTATAGATATATCCATTCTTTTTCAGATTCTTTTCCCATATAGGTTATTACAGAATATTGAGTAGAGTTCCCTGTGCTATACAGTAGGTCCTTGTTGATGATCTATTTTATATGTAGTAGTGTGTATATGTTAATCCCAAACTCCTAATTTATCCCTCCCCCCCACCTTTCCCCTTTGGTAACCGTAAGTTTGTTTTTGAAGTCTGTGAGTCTGTTTCTGTTTAAATAAGTTCATTTGTATTTTTTTTAGATTCCACATATAAGTAATATCATGTGATATTTGTCTGACTTACTTCATTTAGTATGGTAATTCCTCGGTCCATCCATGTAGGTGCAAGTGGCATTATTTCATTCTTTTTTGTGGCTGAGTAATATCCCATTGTATAAATGTACCACATCTTCTTTATCCATTCATCTGTCCATGGACATTTAGGTTGCTTCCATGTCCTGGCTATTGTAAATAGTGCTGTAATGAACATTGGGGTGCATGTATCTTTTTGAATTATGGATTTCTCTGGATATATGAACAAGAGTGGGATTGCTGGATCATAAGGTGGTTCTGTTTTTTTAAGGAACCTCCATACTGTTCTCCATAGTGTTTGTACCAATTTACATTCCCACCAACAGTGTAGGAGGGTTCCCTTTTCTCCACACCCTCTCCAGCATTTATTGTTTGTAGACTTTTTGATGATGGCCATTCGGACTGGTGTGAGGCGATAACTTCATTGTAGTTTTGATTTGCATTTCTCTAATAATTAGCAATATTGAGCATCTTTTTGTGTGCTTTTTGGCCATCTGTATGTCTTCTTTGGAGAAATGTCTATTTAGATCTTCTGCCCATTTTTTTATTGGGTTGTTTTTTTGATATTGAGCTGCATGAGCTGTTTGTATATTTTGGAGATTAATTCCTTGTGGGTTGCTTCATTTGGACATATTTTCTCCCTTTCTGTGGGTTGTCTTTTCATTTTGTTTATGGTTTCCTTTGCTGTGCAAAAGCTTTTAAGTTTAATTAGGTCCCATTTGTTTATTTTCATTTTTATTTTCATTACTCTAGGAGGTGGATTCAAAAGATATTTCTGTGATTTATGTCAAAGAATGTTCTGCCTGTGTTTTCCTCTAGGAGTTTTATAGTATCCAGTCTTATATTTAGGTCTTTAATCCATTTTGAGTTTACTTTTGTATATGGTGTTAGAAAATGTTCTAATTTCATTCTTTTATATGTGGCTGTCCATTTTTCCCAGCACCCCTTATTGAAGAAACTGTCTTTTCTCCATTGTATATTCTTGCCTCCTTTGTGGTAGATTAATTGACCATAGGTGCATGGGTTTATTTCTGGGCTGTCTACCCTGTTCCATTGATCTATAAATAGTTTTACTGATCAATTTGTACCACCTGAAATTCCTTTGGCTTCCCTCTACTAAATGGTTGGGCATTGGCTCTCTACCATGTTCAAGTATTGCAGTCAGGGACAAACACCCAAAAAGCCTAAATCACTGTGTTGTAAACTGATTTTTCTTGGTTCTTTTTCATGTTTAAAACTGTTCATATTAGTGAACATAGCTTCTACAGGTTATAAAATTAACATTTACTTTAATAAATTCCAGATGTCTATAAGGAAGTCTTTAGAAGGAGGATTTTTACCAAATATCATAACGATTTGGTTTTTTGCAGCTGGAACACTATAGCTAGCTAAAATCTTTCATTTTATTTAATCTCCCATTCCCTCTCTCTCATGAATTTACACTAGTTAGACTAGCCAAAAAAAAGCCTTGTTTTATGAGAATATATCCTGTAAATAAGAATGACACTGAGCCATATTTCTGAATGAATTACTTCCATCCTCAGACTTGTAAGGCATTATTTTCTGAGTCCCTCATCTCCAGGTTTCAGCATCATTTGAGCACATGTTCTGTTGTGTGAGAATGAAGAGCGCACAGAAAGCATCATTTGTGTGCCAAGTTGGGAGCAGACTTAATAAAGAGAAAATTTTGATACTACCCATTGGAAAACTTGTAGCTCCTTTAAGGAAAGAGCTGGGTTTACTTACTTATTTATACAAATCTCTTACATGGTTAACCATGTATTTCATTTTGCCTTATTTGATAATAAGCCAGTTTATGATATTAAATCTACAGTGATGACTGTAGACAGCAGATAAATACAATACAGAAAATATGCCTCATAATATTTACTAATCTAATGTTTTAAGTTAAAATTCTGGTCTTGAGTCCAAGAATCAAAGTAAACAGAACACAGACTATAAATTATGACTATTTTATTTGAGCAGATAAAAGAATTGTGAACATCTAAGTGTTTTGTAACTGATTGTCTTAATGCCCTTATTTTTTTCAGCCTCTTTTGGTCTATGGTTATAATGTAGATAGCCTATTAAATCAGTATTTGGGAGTTAATTTTTTAAGGAAGTGATTTATTCTATTATTACATTTAAGAAACAGATGATTTTCCAGCTTGATATTTATGCTAGTTCCATATTCTGCCTGTCTGTTTGACAGGATATTTTATTTAATTACATTTAATAAAACCTAACAGATGGTTATAATTTAAGAATCTTTCCCCTTGGATCTCATAAAACATTACATATTAGCCTTATTTAATGATAATTTTTGTCATGCTTAATGACCTTAATTAAAACTTATTATGTCATTATATAGAGAATATTATGTACTCCAGGTAAATAATTTTTTCTTTTGGACTAATTTAAAGTTAAAATGCTTTCTTGATTCTAGTAAACAATAAATCTAACGAATAACACTGTATGTCAACCTTTACCTTTTATTCTTATTCTCTTCTAGGTAACAACATCCATTTTGTACACCGTGATAGGAATAGGTTGGATCACAAACCCATCAACTCTGTTTTACAGCTTGTAGGAGTTCAGCACGTGGACTTTACAAGCAGACCTTCAGTTATCCATGTGTGACATTACAGACTCTGTTTTTTTCAAATGGACCTTGGGATATGACCTGAATTGTGGGAATGTCGTATACTTGTGCAGTGCCTAACTTGTTGGCTCTTCCCAGCCTTTGAGGAGTTATGAAACCGTAAAGAGACCATGTACCACCAGTTGAATAGCATGCTGAGAGGCATCAGTTGTCAAAAATGTGATATATATTTAAAATTTTAAAGCTTTTAAAGTTTTATTTTCTATAAAAATTTTTGTAAAAAAATTAAATTTTATTTTTGCAAAATAAAACTTTGAAAGCTATAAAATTATAAATACCATTCTTTATTTTACATTATGGTATATCCATTCAATGAAGGTTTTTTGGCCATTAAAATCATAAATTCTTATGAAGAACATATAAGGAGAAAGGGAAGCAACCCAATACCATTTTATCCATTGAGAAAAGCAGGATCTCAAATTCTGTAAACAGTATAATCACAATTTTGTATGTATATGTTTATATTTTTGTATGCTTAGAAAGAAAGACAGGAAGTAAACACACCAGAGTATCACTAGTTAAGTATCTCTAGGTGTTAGGATTACAAGTGTTTTTATTTTCTTTTCCATACTTTTTTATATTTCCCAACTATTCTATAGTGAACATGATTCATTTTTTTTGGCAAGGAAAAGGTCTTTAAAATTATATGAAGAATATATCCCTACATAGCAAGTTCCACAAAGGTACAATTATATAGGCTGCAGTCCACAAGTTTCTATCCTGATTGCTTTACTCAGAGGAAATACAGCAGATCGAACCTTCACAGAGCCTGTGTTCACAACATCTTGACCACACACCCACCATCCATTTCACCAGGATTTTGTTTGGGGCAACAGGGGCAGGGGTTGCTGGTAAAAGGAGAAAAATATGTTTTAGATATTTAAGATACATATACTCAGTATGCTTTCTGAAAGGAAATTTTAAGAATTGTTTAAACTAAAAACCAAAAAAACTTTGTAATTTAAATGTACACTGTGGTTTGGTTGTATATTCCTGAACAGTTTCTATTTCTCACCTCCAAGTTTCTTTTATTTAGTAGACTATTGTCATCTTTTATTTTTCTGGAATCATAATATGTTTTGTTGGAAGTGTCCCAGGAATTCTGATGAAAAGTACAGCAAATATAAAGTATTTGTAATTATTAGCAAGTATAATACTGCTTTGAACTTATACAAGCATATGGAGTCATACACAAAATATAAATTTAAAGTGTCCAAAAATTTGAATCTATTTTCATGTGTATATAAATGGAAAATCATGTTTTTAATCAATAAAAATGAGTTATTGTATAAAAGTTAAAATTAAGGTATATTGTGCTATTTTTTATAGTAAGGAGACTGGTGGCCCAGATCCTTATACTGATTTTAGACTTAAAACTGCTGAATCATAGCTTATACAAAATTTATATATTTACATTTATAATGTACATTATATATATACATTATAAAAATGTACACCACATTTTTTAAGATATATAAATGTTCTTTATGTGGTTTCATGGAGGAACAGTTATAGAAATACAGTGCAGTAGTAAATTGCCTACCCGAACCAACATTTAATATAAAAATTATTTATAATAGGTGCTGTGAAACATATAAACTTACTCCATATCCAATAATGTACTGGACGCAAAATTTTGAAAAACCTTTTGGTGATAAATATGTAGAAGTGCTGGATAAAAAAATAATAACATCTAACAGTTTTGTGGTGCTAATTATTTGCCAGGTACTATTCCAAGTGCTTTACATACATTAGCTCTGTGGAATTGATATTACTATCATCATTATCATTGTCAACTGCATTCTACAGAACAGAATCAACATCTTTTTTTAAGTTGAATTTACAAGAAAGTGAGGAAACTCCACAAGGGCCAAACAGAAGCAGAAACCAGGCTGTTGACCATGTGTTGAAGCCATGGGCTGCCCTGAGGGCTGTCCCCCTCCCAGGAGTTAGAGAAGACTGTTCCTTGGCCAACTCAAAGGCCTTACACTGTAGAGTTAAAAGTAAGACCACTTAAGCACTACCTGAGACCTGGGACTTCTGAGGGCTAGGACAATGTAAGAATGGGCTGCAGTCAAATCCACCAATAGACCAAGGAGCCCTGTGAGGAAATACGTTGTAAAGCTTCTGCAATGAACCTTTGTGGCAAAAAGAATTTCAGTAAAATGAAAGTTCATGTTTAATTTAAAAATTCAAGTATTTTTGTTTCTCAAGGAGATTGATAACTAATAGCCTGCATAAAATGTTTGTTCGTGCTGCCACCTACCATGGGGGTGGGGGGTAAAGTGATAACACTGACCACATGAAAACTGGAAGACAAACTTTCTAAAGAAGCAACATCTACTTCAAGGTTATTATAAGAAGAGTGTTCCAGAAGATGATTTAAGACATGCAGTTGCAGAAGGTATACTTACACATCATTCTGTGCAAGAACGATTTTTTCATTTAAATCAGAGTTATTTTAAATTAATTTCACTTATGTTCAATTCCAAGTTTTCTTGTGCACATTTAAAAAGTGAAGTAGTAGCTCCTCAGGTACTGGCTCTGTTAGCAGAAAACTCTGAAAACATTTTCAGGATGCTAGTTTTAAATCAGTATTATCAGATGCTTCAAATAGAAAATCAGATAAACTCATTCCTTAAAAAGGAGCTTAAAAAAAAAGATTTTTTTTTTTTTTAAATCCAGTTTACAAAATCAAGGCAAAACTTCCAGAAGATGAAATATCTGACAGTATGGTGTGTGCTACTCTAAATTCAGTTTAAAAATTCAACGCTGAAGAAAAACTAATTTGTTTTTGTGGTGACAGTATGAGCATAGATTTGGATGAATATATATTTTGATAAAAGTAATGTTCATACTATATTAAGAAACCTATGGGGCTGATGTGTTTTGGAATGTGTTGTGGTGCATGCATAATTCATAATTAGGTCCAAACAAGCTGTCAATCAAAACAGAGATTAGGGCTTCCCTGGTGGCGCAGTGGTTGAGAGTCCACCTGCCGATGCAGGGGACACAGGTTCGTGCCCCGGTCCGGGAAGATCCCACATGCCGCGGAGCGACTGGGCCCGTGAGCCATGGCCGCTGAGCCTGCGCGTCCGGAGCCTGTGCTCCGCAACGGGAGAGGCCATAACAGTGAGAGGCCCGCGTACCAAAAAATATATATAGTTGTTAAAATTTACCAATTAAAAATTGTTTATTGTGGTAAAATATATACATTAAATTTACCATTATAAGCATTATTTATTGTAAAATATACATAACATAAAGTTTACCATTTTAACATTTTTAAGTGTACAGTTCAATGGCATTAGGCATATTCATATTGTTAGGCAAGCGTCACTCCTATCCATCTCTAGAATTTTGTTATCTAATACTGAAACTCTGTACCCATTAAACAATAACTCCCCATTTGCCCATAACCCAGCCCCTGGTAACCACTGTTCTAATTTCTGTCTCTATAAATTTGACTATTCTAGGTACCTCATGTAAGTGGATCATACAATATATACCCTTTTATGTCTGGCTTATTTCACTAAACATAATATCCTCAAGGTTCATCCATGTTATAGCATGTATCAGAATTTTATTACTTTTTAAGGCTGGATGTTCTTGGGGGTGTGTGAGTGTGTGTATCACATTTTGCTTATCCATTCATCTGGATAGCTGGGTTATTTCTACCTTTTGGCTATTGTGAATAATGTTGCTATCAACATTGGCATACAAATAACTGTTTGAGTCCATGCTTTCAATTCTTTTGTGTATATTCCCAGAGCAGAATACCCACAAGTGGGCATTCTGTTTGTTTTGAAGAACTGCTGCACTGTTTTCCATATCAGCTGTATCATTTTACATTCCCACCAGCAATGCACAAGAGTTCCAATTCCTCTACATACATTTTTCTGTTTTGCTTTAAAAAAAAAAAATAGCCATTCTAATGGGTATGAAATGATATCTCACCGTAGTTTTTACAAAATGTGCCAGTTTTTAAAAATGTATATACAGAGTGATAAGGCAACACAATGTGTGAGAGAAGCTGATGTTGAATAGCAATTTTTTAAAAAGCGAGCATGACACTGGGCACTTTATTGTTGCTGCCCACCATTAAGCAGACATTAGAAATGTTTGAAGTGTTGAAGAACTGCTCTGGTAAGTCAACCTGTGCTGTCCTCACTGATAGTGAACTTGTTTTTTTAATGGATCTTGTATGTTTTTATTTCTTCTGTGTAGTAAGCTGGAAATATTTAATGAATTTACTCAGTGAATGGTGTGCCAAAAAACTATCACTTTTGAAGCTTTTAGCAAAACTGTGATTGAAAACTAACCTTACAAATAAGAAGACATTGAAATTGGCCCCTGTGATTGAAAACTAACCTTACGAATAAGAAGACATTGAAATTGGCCCTTAAGAAGAAAACTAAACAAAATATATAATTGAAAGCTCAAATAGGATAAAAGATATAATTGTTAAATTCTATAACTTTTTTGTTGTTGTTGTTTTGTTGTTGTTTTTTTTTTTGCGGTACGCGGGCCTCTCACTGTTGTGACCTCTCACTGTTGTGGCCTGTCCCATTGCGGAGAACAGGGTCCGGACACGCAGGCTCAGTGGCCATGGCTCACGGGCCCAGCCGCTCTGCGGCATGTGGGATCTTCACGGACCAGGGCACGAACCTGTGTCCCCTGCATCGGCAGGTGGACTCTCAACCACTGCGCTACCAGGGAAGCCCTATAACTTTGTTTTATAGTTTCTGAATTTATGATAGAGCTCCTATTTTTAATTGGGTAGAAGTGAATTCTGCATCAGAAAGGAATGAAATTTTTTTAAAAAAGGAAAAAAATGGCCTATGATTTTATAGCATCAAAATATGGTGAAACATTCAAAAGAATTTAAGTGGAGAATTTATTTTATGAGTTTCATCGTGTAAAAATTATGTGTTAAAGAAAGGCACTCTGAGTGGAAGCAAAAAAACAGTATCTGAAAATGTTAGGGCTGAATTATTTTTTTAAATTTTTTATTGGAATATGGTTGATTTACAATGTTGTGTTAGTTTCAGATGTATAGTAAAGTGAATCCGTTATACATATACATATATCCACTCTTTTTTAGATTCTTTTCCCATATAAGACATTACAGAGTATTGAGTAGAGTTCCTTGTGCTATACAGTAGGTCCTTATTAGTTATCTAGTTTACATACAGTAGTGTGTATATGTCAAGCTCAGTCTCCCAATTTATCCCTCCCCCACAAGTATTTGTTTTTAATATGAAAATATTGACCTGAAAATATCCTTCATTTAGCAAAATTTGTCCTGAGCTTACCAGGTACCTCAGTATCTGTAGAGACTGAATATTCTCAACTTGAAATGTGGACTACAGAGAAAACTCAGATGAAGAGGTCTACAATTCTAAGTCATTTAACCATAAAATGCAACGTTAGAGAAGGTTGCAAGGAATTTTATATAAAAATTAAAAATAATAAAACCATATTGAAAAATAGTTTTCAGAAATATACCAGTGATGTAGTATTAGAGACAGATTCAGCTTACAAATGGACTAAAGTATATAAACATGGGCTAAGCATAATTATTCTGCTTGCATTATTGTTATTTTTATTATAATTATTATTTTTTGCCACGTGGCTTGTGGGATCTTAGTTCCCCAACCAGGGATTGAACCCGGGCCCTCGGCAGCAAAAGCACAGAGTCCTAACCACTGGACTGCCAGGGAATTCCCTTTTTAAAGTTCAGATAATCAATATAAAAAGTTATAAAATGTATAGAAAAAATTTTAAATTGTTTTTGAATAGATTATTATAGGTCCCTTCACACTGAAACAATTGTCAATATTTCAAGAAATTATATAATCTTAATTATTTTTGTGGCTTTTTTCACTCTCATATGTTCTGGTTTAGACTATAGGTTATATGGTCACCTTATTGATCATCTTCATTGATGGATGAAGCAAATAAAATAAATAAAAAAATAATTAAGGATAAAGAACAGTTGAACAATAGAAATAATAAGCTTGATTTAATTAAAAAATTAAAACAATAATTAAAAGCACCTATCATTCTCAAGAACATAAAACATTAGCTATATATTATCCCTTAAAGTAAATCTCAATAAATTTCAAAGACTCAATTTCATACAGACCATGTTCTGTTATCACACTGCAATGAAATTAGAAATCAATAACAACAACAAAAAACCTCTATAGACATTTTTAAATTTAAAAAACACTGAAAGTCATGGAACAAAATAGAAATTGTGATGGATGTTAAGAATTAGAACTGAATAATGACAATACTCATGGAATTCTTCAGAAATAGTATTTTAATGTAAATTTATACCCTTAAACACTCATATTAGGAAAGAAGAAAGGGCTGAAAATTAATCTACTGGGTGTTCAACTTTAAGAAGTTAAAAAAGCAGCAAACTAGGGAATTCCCTGGGGGTCCAGTGGTTAGGACTCCAGGCTTTCACTGCTAAGAGTGTGGGTTCCACCCCTGGTTGGGGAACTAAGACCCCACAAGCCACATGGCAAGGCCAAAACCAAAACAAAACAACACAAAAAAAAAAAAAAAAAAAAAAAAAAAAAAAAAAAAAAAAAAAAAAAAAAAAAAAAAAAAAAAAAAAAAAAGAAGCAAACTAAACCTGTATAAAAAAAAAAAAAAGAAAGGAGATAAGAAAAATTAGATTGGCCATTGATTAAAGAGATAAAGAAATAATAGGGAGGGACTTCCCTGGTCATCCAGTGGTTAAGAATCAGCCTTCCAATACAGGGGACACGGGTTTGATTCCTGGTCGGGGAACTAAGATCCCACATGCCATGGGGCAACTAAGCCTGCGTGCCACAACTACTGAGCCCGAGAGCTCTAGAGCCTGTGCGCCACAACTAGAGAAGCCCGCACACCACAATGAAAGATCCTGTGTGCTTCAAGTGAGACCTGACGCAGCCAAATTAATTAATAAATTAATTAATTTTTTTAAAAAAAGAAATAATAGGGAGATGCAACAGGCCAAAATCTGATATTAAGTAGACAAATCTGTGGCAAAACTGATGAAGGAAAAAAAGAAAGTACAAATATTAGTAGTAAAAAAGGGACATAGCTACATGCATAGTAGAGATTAAAATATAAAAAAACTCTGAATAACTTTATGCCAATAAATTTGAAAATTTAGAGAAAATGATTATATTTTATCTAAAAAAAAGTAACTTTTCAAAAGTCTTAAAAAATATATAATAGAATACTTATGTAGCCTTATAACCATTTAAAAATTGAACCAGCAGTTTCTTCTTACAAAGAAAACACCAGGGGGCTTCCCTGGTGGTGCAGTGGTTGAGAGTCCACCTGCCGATGCAGGGGACGCCGGTTCGTGCCCCGGTTCGGGAAGATCTCACATGCTGCAGAGCGGCTGGGCCCGTGAGCCATGGCCGCTGAGCCTGCGCGTCCAGAGCCTGTGCTCCGCAACGGGAGAGGCCGCAACAGTGAGAGGCCCGCGTACTGCAAAAAAAAAAAAAAAAAAGAAAGAAAACACCAGATCAAGAGGTAAATTTTACCAAATTTTTATGTGAATTCTACCAAATTTTCAAGGAAAAGATACTTCCAATGTTTTTTTTTATTGACGTATAGTTGAATTACAGTGTTTTGATGTTGTATTAATTACTTCTGTACAACAAAGAGACTCAGTTATAGGTATTTCCAATCTTATACAAACTTTCTGAGGATAGAAAAATGAGAATAAGTTTACCTTGCTACTTCAATTGGACTAGGACAATAAAAGAAAGGAAAATCATAATTTTGACTCTCCCATGAACAAATGCAAAATTCCTAAAGCAAATATTGGCAAGCAGAATCAAGCAATATATAAAACATTTAATTTACCACAATAGAGTTTATTCCAAGTAGGCAAATTTGGTTTTAGAGATAAAAATTAATACAATTCACCACATTATCACATTTAAAGGAAAAAACTATATATAGTTATTTCAAAGAAGCAGAAAAAGCACATGATAAAATTTAGCCTCTGTTCACATTAGAAAAGAAAACTTTAAGAAATCTAGGAATAAAAGGGAATTTCCTCAATTTGATAAAATCTATCTGCCAAAAACCTACAACAGATATCATATTTAATAAGAAAATGCCATAACTATTATATTTTTAATATTTTATTTATTTATTTATTTATTTATTTATTTATTTGATTGCACCAGATCTTAGTTGCAGTAGGTGGGCTCCTTAGTTGTGGAATGCAAACTCTTAGTTGTGGCATGCATACTCTTAGTTGCAGCATACATGTGCGATCTAGTTCCCTGACCAGGGATAGAACCCCAGGCATTGGAAGTGCGGAGTCTAACCAGTGCGCCACCAGGTCAGTCCCACTATTCCTTTTAAACAAAGGACTATGATGAGACTGCTCATTTTTACTGCTAACATTTGACATTATACCAAATTTCTAGCCAGTTCAAAACAACAAAAAAACTAACAAAAAGTATAAGAATTAGAAAAGAACTAAAACCGTCATTTATCACATATGCCATAATTGTCAACATAAAAAAACAAAAAGAAGACAAATACTTAGAATTAGTAAGGTATGTTGCTGAATATGACATCAATATTCAAAATTCAGCTGCATTTCTACATACCCTTAATAAATAGAAAACCTAATTTTAAAATCATTTATGGGAATTCCCTGACGGTCCAGTGGTTAGGACTCTGTGGTTTCACTGATGATGGCCTGGGTTCAATGCCAGGTCAGGGAACTAAGATCCTGCAAGCCGTGCTGTGCAGCCAAAAATAAAATAAAATCATTTATAGGAGCAATAAAACTTCTAAGGGACCCAGGAATAAATCTAATGTGTTAAACCTGAGAAAATTATATAACTTTATTAAAGAAATATTTAAAGGAGCTGATAAATGTAGAGGTATAACATACTCATAAAGAAGAATTCTCACGATCCTAAAAATGTTAGTTATTCCCAAATTGATCTACAGATGCCTAACAGAATCCTCACAGATTTTTTTCATGGAACTTGAAATGCTGGTTCCAAAATTTATGTAGAAGAGCAAAAAGTCAAGAAAAGCTAAGATATTCCTGAAGAACAACAAGCAAGAAGTGTCTTGTTCTATAAGATATCAAAATGCAAAATACAGCCATAACAATTAAGGTGGTGTGGAATTGGCAAAATATATATACACATATGGAATAGAATAGAGAGCCCATACACATACATAGACACTTGATATATGACCAAGTCTATGCTGCATAAAGGATAGAGAATTAATAAATAAATGGTACTGGGATATTTGATTACCATAGGATAAGATAAATACACTAGTGCAATATTTGTAAGCCACTGTTTTTCAAATCACTATTATTTTCAGCTAAATCTAAATCCTCCTTAATAGATTCCTAACTCACAACAAACACACAAACTCCACAAGAATTAAAGACCTAAATGTGAAAACCGAAACGTTTCTACTTTTATTTCCTGTAGGAGAATGTCTTTTTGAAATTAGGGTAGGAAAGAAATCCTTAAATAAGATTTTAAAGAAAGCAAAAATCATAAACGAAAGACTGAGACACTCCATCAGATCAAAATCTTCTGTTCAATGGGTAGCAAAAAAGGAGAAAATAACTTGGGAAAAGATATACGCAATGCCTATAACAACAAAAAAATGATTAATATCAAGAATATATCAGAACTTCTACAAATCAATTTTTAAACAAGATAAACAACGTAATAGGATAAATAGGCAAAAGAGATCAACCAGTGCAAAATTAGAGGGTACAGTGCACAAGATCACCCTCCCTTCTGACACCAACTGCCATTTCAAGGGGGTCCAAAACCATACTCAGGTTGGATAATTTGTTAAAAGGACTCAGAATTCACTGAAAGCTGTTATACTCACAATTACAATTTATCACAGGGAAAGGATTAAAATCAATAGGTCTTAAAAATCTTTAAAAGATTAAAATGAGCCAAGGGAAAAAGCACATAGGGCCAAGTCCAGGAAAGTACCACATGCAGAGCTTCCAGTTGCCTTCTCCCCCTGGACTCTGGACAGTGTTTCTTTCCTGGCACTGATGAGTGGCCATAGGCATGGAGTACTGCCAACCAGGGAAGCTCATCCAAGCCGGTATGCAGAGTCTCTACTGGGGATCCATGGTTAACTCCCCAAGTGGCTGACCTCAGTCTCCAGACCCTCCAGAGGTTAAGCTTGATACCGCATGACTCAAAACTTCTACCATAAATCGCATTTTTTAATAGCTTAATTTTTGTTTTTGTTTTTGTTTTTGTTTATTTTATTTTTATTTTTTTGGCTGCATTGGGTCTTTGCTGTGTGTGGGCTTTCTTCTTTGCTGGTGAGCGCGGGCTACTCTTCGTTGCGGTGCGTGGGCTCCTCATTGCGGTGGTTTCTCTTTGTTGTGGAGCACGGGCTCTAGGCACGCGGCTTCAGTAGTTGTGGAACACGGGCTCAGTAGTTACGGTTCACAGGCTCTAGAGCGCAGGCTCAGTAGTTGTGGCACATGGGCTTAGTTGTTCCACGGCATGCAGGATCTTCCCGTACCAGGGCTCGAACCCGTGTCCCCTGCTTTGGCAGGCAGATTCTTAACCACTGCGCCACCAGGAAAATCCCAATTGCATTTTTTTAATTGAACAAATATGACATTTAACATTGTGTAAATTTAAGGTGTACAATGTGTTACTTTGATATATATTATAATATGATTGCAGTCGTAACAAAATTTATCACGTTATATTTTTATAGTACAATACTGTTGGTTATATTCATTATACTGTGTATTAGATCTCTATGGTTTATTTACTACTTGTGGCAAATTCACACCCTAAACAATATCAATCTTATCCCCTCACTTCTCATGCCCTGGTAACCACCATTTTACTCTGTTTGTTTCTTAATGGGCTTGACTATTTTAGATTCCACATATAAGTGACATCATACAGTACTTGTCTTTCTCTGTCTGATTTAGTATAATTGTACTAAGTCCATTAATGGACTCGAGGTCCATTAATGTTGTCACAGATGGCAGGATAACCTCCTTTCTCACAGCTGAATAATATTCCAGTGTGTGTGTATGTGTGTGTGTGTATCTCATGTCTTCTTTATCCATTCATCTGTTGTTGGGCATTTAAGATTGTTTTCCTATCTTGGTTATTGTGAATAATGCTGCATATATCTCTTCAAAATCCTGTTTTCATTTCCTTTAGGTATATACCCAGAAGTGGAATTGCTGGATTACATGGTAGATCTATTTTTAATTTTTTGTTTTCCATAGTGGTTGGACCATAAATTATTGGTGTTCGGGTTTTTCCATAAGATGATACGGAAAAACCTGAACTAACTTTCTGGCCAACCCAGTATATTGTTAATCATATCATTAGTCTATCTGGTACGACCCAAGGCCCTCAGGCAAACAAAAGCACTCCTATCAGGCATTCCAAGGACTTAGAGATTATCTCTAAGAAGCTGAGACCAAAGGCTAGAACTCTTTTGGGGAATGACCATGTTCTTTACTATACAACCACAAATTTATAGGGGAAAAAACCTCATAAAAGGCTAATAAACATATGAAAGTATGTCGAACCTCACTAGTAATTAAGAACTTGCAAATTAAAACTACAATGAGATACTATTTTATACGCAGGAATTTGGTAAAAAATAAAAAGTATGACAATACAGGTGTTGGGAATACAGAGTCATGGGTACTTTCATACACTGACAGTGAGAGCATAAATTGAAGAAACAATTTACAGAACAATTTGGCAATACCTAGTAAAATAAAAAACATGTATAGCTCTAGAGTCAGTCTTATATAAATTAGAAAAATGCACAAGAATGTCTACAGCAACATTGTTTGTTCATAGCTATCAACTGGAGACATCCTAATGTTCATCACCAGGAAAATGGATGAATTAATTGTGGTATTAGGCTTCAAATAGTGTGCATTGCTAAGGATACCTACATATGTATTACTGTTTTAAAGAAATGCAAGGGAATGATAAATAGCAAATTAAGGATAATGAAAATATTTTAGGGGATGAAAGTCGAGATAATTAGAGTGGTTATGGTGGGCTATGGCTGAGTTGGCAACATTTCATTCTTAGGTGGCATAGTGGGTACATGGGTATCTGTAATGTCATTCTTTATACCTTTTGTATTCTTAAATGGTGTATAGTAAAAATTTGAAAATTAAATGTATAGGTGTACATACACACATAAATATATATAATATATTCAAAAAATATTTATATATACCATAGCCTGTTATGTAGATGTACTAATTGCTTTGTGCCTTACATTATTATCCAATAATTGCCTTTACAGCTTATGCATTGAAAAAAAGGCAGTCATCAATTTTATATTTATACATGGGAAGTGGAAAAAAAATTTGTATACCTTTAGAACATGTAGCTCTCCTTTCAGTTCCCACCTAAAATGATAACACAGAGGTGTATTTCTTGCTTGGGATCTGTGCTGCGGTTCTGCCTTACAGGTGATGTAGACTGATAATCAAGGAAAAGATGTTTTGGAGTTCCTATTATGTGTTAGGTACTGTGGGAGACTTAAGGGATACATAAAGCAGAATTTCTGCCTTTAATCATTCAGAATATATTTGGGGAGGGCAGGAAGAATATCAAGGTAACCAACAAAATAGAGTAGTAAAATAAATAGCCAACTGGAGGGGCAGTAAACCTCACAGTGGTTTGAAGAAGGTCCTGCAGGGAAATGCAGGAGACTGAAGTGCTAGAAGAAGGTTTGCGTGTGAATTTCTAAAAGCAGCTCACAAGGACCCCAAGTGTAATTGGCCTTATTCATCATAATGAAGTATTTGATCAAAGCTCTTTTGGAAGTAAAGTTTGTTTCTAGAAAATTATTTTAAAAATTATGCCAATCTTCTTACAATGCCATTTTAAAAAATAGGTAGCACTCAGAATATTTTAAAGGTTTCTTTAGAAATAATTCCAGCTCTGTTAACTTTACTCTGAGAGCAGCCTGTAATCACTGACATTTCCACACGTTGACTCCTAAGGACTTAAAATGCTATGTGAATGTATTTACTGATTTGATGTAAATAAAAAATAGCTTCATATTTCCAAGCAACATGCCTACATCTCTTATAAACACAACACTCATCTTTCTTTCTGCTTAAACCAGTGCACTTTCCTCTCCAGTTTTTAAAACTGGAAGCTCAGCTTTTGATGTTTTGCTGCTTGTGTCTATATTGGCAAGTATGAGGGCCTCCTGTCAATTAATTCTGTTTGCCACACAAGAGGAAAATGAAGCAAAAGAAAATTCTTTAAGAAAATGCTTGAAAAAAATATATTGAAGGGTCTTCCCTGGTGGTGTAGTGGTTAAGAATCTGCCTGCCAATGCAGGGAACACAGGTTCGATCCCTGGTCTGAGAAGATCTCACATATTGAGGAGCAACTAAGTCCGTGCGCCACAACTACTGAGCCCACATGCCACAACTACTGAAGCCCTCACACTGCAACTACTGATGTCCACATGCCTAGAGCCTGTGCTCTGCAACAAGAGAAGCCGCTACAATGAAAAGCCTTCACGCCACAACGAAGAGCAGCCCCCGCTCACCGCAGCTAGAGAAAGCCCGCACACAGCAATAAAGACCCAACGCAGACCAAAAAAAAAAAAAAAGTAAAAAAAGTATTGGATGGACTTCCCCAGTGGTCCTGTGGTTAAGACTCCACGCTTTCACTGCTGAGGGTGCGGGTTCAATCCCTGTTTGGGGAACTAAGATCCCGTAAGCCGTGTGCAGTGGCCAAAAAACCCAAACAAAAAACAAAACCAAAAAAACCCCAACACAAACAAACAAAAACCCAAAACAAGCAAAATAAACAAAACAAAACTGTACTGGAGATATTTTTCCAGGAAGACATACAGACAGGTACATGGAAAGATGGTCAACATCACTAATCATCAGGGAAATGCAAATCAAAACTACAATGAGATATCATCTCACACTAGTCAGAATGGCCATTATCAAAAAATCTAGAAACAATAAATGTTGGAGAGGGTGTGGAGAAAAGGGAACCCTCTTGCACTGATGGTGGGAATGTGAATTGGTACAGCCACGATGGAGAACAGTATGGAGGTTCCTTAAAAAACTACAAATAGAACTACCATATGACCCAGCAATCGTACTACTGGGCATATACCCTGAGAAAACCATAATTCAAAAAGAGTCATGTACCAAAATGTTCATTGTAGCTCTATTTACAATAGCCAGGAGATGGAAACAACCAAAGTGTCCATCATCGGATGAATGGATAAAGGAGATATGGCACATATATACAATGGAATATTACTCAGCCATAAAAAGAAATGAAATGTAGTTATTTGTAATGAGGTGGATGGACCTAGAGTCTGTCATACAGAGTGAAGTAAGTCAGAAAGAAAGAGACAAAAACCGTATGCTAACACATATATATGGACTCTAAGAAAGAAAGAAATGTCGTGAAGAACCTATGGGCAAGACAGGAATAAAGACACAGACCTACTAGAGAATGGACTTGAGGATATGGGGAGGGGGAAGTGTAAGCTGTGACAAAGTGAGAGAGTGGCATGGACATATGTACACTACCAAACGTAAAATAGATATCTAGTGGGAAGCAGCTGCATAGCACAGGGAGACCATCTCGGTGCTTTGTGACCAGCCTGGATGGGTAGGATAGGGAGGGTGGGAGGGAGGGAGTCGCAAGAGGGAGGAGATATGGGAACATATGTATATGTATAACTGATTCACTTTGTTATAAAGCAGAAACTAACACACCATTGTAAAGCAATTATACTCCAATAAAGATGTAAATAAAATAAAATAAAATCATTTAAAAGGTAAAAAACTAAATCTTTAACAACCATGGAATACTACGAGAAAGACATTTAGTGAATTCTGGTCTTGGACATGGGGGCTGCATGACAGTTTTTTGATGGACGGGGGCTTTCCAGCACAAAGGATTATTAGTAAGGCTGGTCCTGCTGGATGTTGGTTGGAGCACAAGGACCACTTCCTTAGGAGTGATGTACATACAGCAGTCAAAGACCCTGGATCTGCTGAGACAATCCTAATTTCAAATACTCAGTTCCATGTGGCCATAAATACCCAAGTGTGTATCAAACTAACACTTGGGTATTTTGTTCAGAAAGTCTATTCTCTGTTGAAGTAAGTCAAGAGCCAGGTAGGAAGCAGAGTGTGTTGAGGGACGCAAAACTAGGTTGATGGGTAAAGAAGTGAAACGGAGGGACCGTCAAGTCCAACGTCGGTGCTGAGAATCAAAAAAGCAGTTTATAAACTACCTAAAGAGGCACACGCCAGTTGTGTTGCCACTGTGTGAGGTGGAAGGAACTTCCGGTTCTTGCCTACCTGCCAGAGCCCTCGTAGAATGTCCCCCCACCCCACCCCACGCAGACCCACGTGCCCTCTGCCCCTCCCCCACTGCAGAATGTTTCAGGCCACATTCTACTGTTTAGATTCAAACTTGTCCCTCGTTTACTTGGATCCTGAGCATGTGCTGAAGCAGGTCACTCTCTGGGTCCTGGTCTTGACTTTTCTCACTGAGGCTACCAGGCAGTAGTAGTCCGTGCCCAAGCCTGCAGGATGGCTTCAGAAGGAGGTAAGCCTATAGGCTGGGGGTGTGTTCTCAGAGACCCTGCCATCCCTCACATCCTTCGGGTTCACACGTGACACTTCACTGTGGGCACATAGTTGGACTGAAGTAGGGGGAGAAGAGAGCACTGGATGCACAAGGCCATTTCACCTGGGGAGACTGGGGAGCCTGAAGAAACCTGAGACTGCACGGGGGAGGAGGGCTCATTGGAGGTGGATCAAGAGGAATTGCCCTGGCTATGGAGAAAGGATGGCAGCAGGCAGGTTGATTCTTTCTAGAGGGGAGACAAGCCACTTTGAAACGTGTGTGTAAGGATGTGTGTGATGTCCTGGTGTTGACACAGGGAGGGTCATGAGGAAAACCTAGACCTGTATTGTGTTCCTGAGGCACCTGAAGCTTGCCTCACCATATCTTTCAAAGGGATTTGAACAGGAGCGTACTGTATCTAAGGGGGTCGTGGGGAGAGATGGTCGTGGTGAGAAAACTATTCAGTGGGGCTGTGTGTGGCCACACCGCAGTGAATTGTCCTCTCCGACAGCTAGGCAGGAGGTTACTCTAACTGCCACAGCCCACACCTCGTCCACTCCTCCCAGCCCGGAGCTCACTTCTCAGTTCAGGTAACTGTTGCCGTGGATTCAATAGGGGATGGGCAGCCGTGTAACTTCAGCCAAGAGAGAGCTCAGGTTCCTGAGTTGCTCTGAACTCTTCTCCCTTTTTTGGAATCGCAGTACTTCAGACCTACTTCATCTTGTCCAGTATCTCATGGTGGACCCTCAGGCTGCCTTGAGAGGAAGAGTTTGTTCATATTTCATGTCACTCCTTCATGGACAGGGAACAGATGTGGAGTGGGGTTGTTTCGGGTGGAATGTCTATGAAGGCTGCTTCCTCTTTTAAAGGGGGAAGGAGTGTAGCCCAGGGTCAGGAAGACGATCTTCTGTGTTACTCTTAAACGTCCTATGACACCTGCTCTGGTTAATTAGGTGCACCGTGGTGTGTACCTTGTTCTCCTGAACAGGGATGTGTTCCAGACAACCTGATCGCCAGGGCACCTGGCTTATGCCTGCTTCTCAGATTGTCTCTCCGTTATTGGGAGCTGGAAGGGGAAGGACCACAGGCGGTCTGTACTCCCACGACCAATGTAACATGACAATTCCCTGGCCCTTGTTTAATCCTCTGCAGCCATCACTGGCTGTGAAATGACAGAATCTAAGGGACACGCGCCTACTTCTCAGACCCACCCCCACCTCCTAGGAACAGAACTCCTGAGTGATGACAGTGACTCTGGGCACTGGGGAGTGGGTGGCAGGACCTGGACCATGTTACGTATCGGCTGTGGGATGTTCTGAGATTCAGGTGCATTCTGGGCCAGTGTTATGGGTTTGTATCAGGATTCCATTAGAGAGAGATTTTCCAGCATTTTGTTTTGTTTTGTGAGGCTAGGAAAGAAAGAGGGGATTTATAATGAGCATCAGGAAAAGGAGGACTGAGGAGGAGGTGGGGCCCTAATATTTTACACAGTGCCTGTCCACAAAGGGCCTTTGGATGCCTAGAACGTACCTTGCAGAAAGTCCCAACCTGCTAGTACGCCGGCCGAGGGCCATTTCTCACAGAGTGGATGTCCACACAGTTCCAGGTCTTGGGAGACAGCTTTTGAGGCTTAGGTGCCAGGGGGTGCCTTAGAGAGGCTCTCCAAGTGAATGCTTGCTGAGGCAATTTCTTCTCGGCAGACAGGGGTCAGGAACCTTGGTGGATGGACACGGGGTCACCAGTGGAATAATTCTCAACTGGAGGTCAGGGCATGAAAATCACTTGAAGACATTTGCACGCTGCACAGTTTCCCTTATCCAAGTGTCTCTCACCTGCGGAGATTTACACTCTGATGCTGCAGAAAGCCTCAGTCTCACTTGCCCATTCTCCTCCTCCATTCACTCCTTTCCTTTGCCTCAACAGCATCTCCAGTACTGGGAACGGAAGTCATCATGAACCCCGGTGCCTCCTTGTCTACTTTCATGACAGTGCCCTTTCCTCCACCCATTCCTGGCGCCCAGAACCGGCCACCCTGGGAGCAGCACCTGCCACCTCCCATCACCCCAACATTCCCTCCTGGCAGCAGCCTGCTGCTGCCAGCTTTCCCCAGGATGCCTTTGGTGGCTAATGGTGGCTGTGGCCCCAGTGCCTCTGGCGCTTGCACCCTCACTGTCCAAGTCAGGTCACAAGGGAGGCCAGTGGAGGCCCCCAAGACACAGACCTTTATCGTTACTCAGGGCCCTCTCAACTGGAGCGCTCTAGGGACCCGCAGCGGGAGTGTTGCGTGTCCTGCATCTGTATTCGTAGCGACCCCTACGATGGAGTCCATTGTGACTGCTCCAGCTGTTGGAGTTACTCAGGCTGGCAAGGGAGGCTGCACCCCAGGCTTTCCTCCTCAAGCTCCACCAACGGCTGCCCAGCTGGCCCCTATCATTCGCCCAGTGAACTCTGTCCCATGGCCACATGGCACTTCCAGGGAGGGCGGCCTGGACACCAACCAGTCCTATGCCTCGCAGGATGACTGCTCTAACCCCCAGAGCGTGTACGGTAACTTCCGACGTTGGCAGCGCCTCAAGCCACTGGCACAGAGACACCTTCCCCAGAGTCCTGATGCAGAAGCTCTTTCCTGCTTTCTCATGTGAGTGAACGCTCAGGGGGTCCTGAGCTTATCGGAGCTTTTAGATAAAGAGGAACTGGGGATGGACTCGCAGGTTAGGTTTCTAGGGATACAGGAAGCAAGGTCTGAGGGCGATGTCCATGCTATGAGCAGGCACACTGTCGGTCATATGGGTGAGCCTGCCAGTCCATGACATCATGACTGAAATGTGCCTTATCTCAACTGACCCCACCACCCTGTAAGTCTAGCCAACTTGCTCTTCCATGATTCTCATGGTAATATGGACTGAAGACTTGCAGTCAGAGAGTGTCGTGGTGTAAGGTGAGGAGCCAAGGAGTGGATGCCACACTCTCCTGTGGTGCCGTCTCCTTTCATACAGGACTTGAGTGTACATGGCCGGGGGAGGTCACTTTGGTGGAGGGGGAGGAGCGTGGGGCCCAGGAGAGCGCTTAATGCATGCCTCGACTTCATTGTTGTGCAGAATTCCACTAGGAACAGGGTGATGGTAGAGCTCTCCCAAGGGCGTGGGCTCTCTCCCACTAGAGTTGTGAGCCTGGCAGGCATTTCCATCCTAAACCTCCGGCCCCTCGTAGAAAGGGGACAATCACACCTCACTCAGAGGACCGTGCAGAAGACTCCTTGGGCTAATCCATGAAGTGTTAGCAGATTGCCTGGCACATGCCACGCCTCATTGATGATAGTGATTTTTATTATGAAAAGGCAGCCTTGAAGAGGAAAAGCGCTCCCCAAGGCACAGTGTCCCAGCTCTAGCCTGGGAGTGGATGGTCATCCTCGAGTGAGTGTGAGGCGGTGACAGCAGTAGCGGGAAGGCTTGTCTTTGCCCTCCCAGACACCTGCCACTCACCCTCCTGTTGCTCAGTCATGCTGTGTTGAGTGATGTGTGGTCCACATTGACCAGTGTGGTCAGGCAGGTGGGGGCTGAGCTGGGCACAGAGACTGACCCCAACGGCTTACAGCCCAGTGCTTCGATCCCTGGCCCGCCTGAAGCCCACCATGACGCTGGAGGAGAGACTGTGGAGGGCCGTGCAGGAATGGCAGCACACAAGCAACTTTGACCGGATGATCTACTACGAGATGGCAGAAAAGTGAGTCAGCGTCCTGGGCCCAGGGGTTGCGTGGAGGGTGAGGCGAGTGGGTGAGGGCAGGGTCTGGCAGTGTGGGTGCTCATCAGAGAGGACAAAGGAGAAGGGCTGTCACCCAGAACAGGGTCGCCGCAGCCAAGAGGCCCTACTGTCCTCCAGAAACCCCTCCCTCACCTTGAGAGTTTGGGTCTTCTGTACTTCCTCCTCCAGGAGCTCTGCCCTCCCCTGATTTTGACCTACACTTGCCTTGACATGAAGGTCTCAGGGAGGGGCAGGGTGAAGCTGTGAGTCCAGTAGGTGTCCAACTCCGGCCATATGGGCTGGGCCGGGGAAAGAGCTCCACCCGCCAGCCTGCTGCTTCCTTAGTGGTGGGTGGCTGGCGGCCACTGACATAGATTTGGGAGCCCCTCTCCTCATGAAAAGTGGCCTGAGTGGGTATGCTGGCATCCCTGAAGAGGCTGGGGAAGCCAGCATGTCGTCAGCCCAAGGGTCTCTGGCCCTTCCAGTGTTTGCTCCATGGTAATCCCCTTGGTTTAACAAACAAAACCAAACAAACGAGCGCCTCTCAGAAGAAAGGAAGGCCTCGCCTCTAAGCTCAGCATCCACATCATCCAGCCTCTCCTGGGCCCTGTCTCCAGGTCTATGTTCCAGGACTCTCAGTCCCAGCCCAGGGTCCTGGATTCGGGCAAGGACCCCTGTTGCGAACACATGCCTGTTCCAGCCTCTGGTTGTCAGCCCTTCGTGTGTTTCTGGATGGGGATGGGGGGCATGAGGAGAGAGCCCCCTGGGTCAGTCATGTGTCCCATTGACCTGGTTCAATTCAGTGACCTGGGTCTATGCTGTTGAATGCCCTCCAGTGCTGGTGAGGCAGTAAGGGTCCCAGATCTTGTTATCACTTCCAGGAGCAGCTCTCTGCTGTGGACAGCACCTCACAGGTCTTTGACAGCCCCAAGGCACATCCTCTCCCAATCCCTCATTCTTGGCTGCCTTTGTTGGGCTCCAGAACCCAGGTCTTTTTCTCAGGGTGGCCTGTGCCTCCGTCCCACCCCAGGTTCATGGAATTTGAGGCCGAGGAAGAGATGCAGATCCAGAAGTTGCAGTGGATGCCATGCACGCAGGACCTGCCTCCTCCAGCCCCACCGAAGCTGGATCCTCAGGGGCCCCCAGCCCCGAAAGTGGGCCTTCAGCCAGGCACCCAGGTTGCCACTGGAGTTGAAGGCACAGGTAACAGGGGCCTAGGGTTGGCTACTGTCCCCATGTGGATACTTTTCCTTCAGGACAGGGGCATTGGTCTTTCAACCAAAACAGCCACTGAGGTGGGGGTTTGGGGTTGGAGTCTCAGCTGCCCTTTGTCACTACAGGGTATTGACTTGGTCAGTTTTATAACTCTTCTCACACCTCCCTGTCAAAGGACCCCACAAAAAGTCTTCCTCGGAAGTGGGCTTCATGAGGACACCCCTAGAAAATTGGAGGTTCCCCATTTCCACACTTGTTACTCTCTTAGATGCCCCCCTTACCTCCCCTCTCCAACAGTGCATGAGGCTTCAGGTGGTCCTGACCCCACCCACTCCTACATCAATGTCTCCCAAACTATGCCCTCACCAACGTGTGCGCTCGGTGGTCAGGAGGTGGACCGGGAGTCCCTCACCTTCCTTCCCTTCCTCCTGCTGTGCCTCAGCCTGTGCTCCTAGGATGTCTGGCCACAGGTCCCAGCCCTCCCGCCCAAAGCCACACAGGTCCCAGCGACCCCCGGAGCCCAAGGCCCCCAAGGAGATTCCCCCTGAGGCTGTGAGGGAGTATGTGGACATCATGGAGACGCTGCTGGGGCCCGTCCACTCAGCCACAGGCGAGTCAGATGCAGAATGTGGAGAGGACGGATATGAGCTGAAGCAGGAAGAGGACGGCACCTACTCGGACCCGGGCCTCTTGAGCTACATTGACAAGCTGTGTTCCCAGGAGGACTTTGTCACCAAGGTAGGCTAGGCTTGGAGCCTGGGGTCTACAAGATGCCAGGGCATGGAACACTCAGCACCCAAGATCTGGGTTCTGCTCAGGCCGATGGGACTTAAGCTCAGCTCCTAGTTCCTGAGCCTGGTGTTAGGGGAGGTGTATGCAGATGTATGTGTGTACATTTTTGTGTCTGTCTGTGTGTATGCCTTTGTGTGTCTATGTATGTGCCTCTGTATATGTGCTCTTTGGTGTGTGACTGTGTATGTGCATGTTTGTGTGAGTGTGTGTGTGTGAGTGTGTGTGTGTGTGTGTGTGTGTGTGCTGACCATCCCCACCTTGTGAAGGAGAGTGGGGTGGATGGGTCTCTGCTTTTCACTTTCCCTCCTGGTCTTCTTGTCTCACAGGCCACTCCTGGCCAAGGATGCTCACAGCCTCTTCTTTCTGTCCGAGGTGGAGGCAGTCATTCACCCTCGATTCCTGGCAGAATTGCTTTCCCCAGACCCACAGCTGGATCTCTTGGCCCTAGCGGAGGAGCTGGAGCAGGAGGAAGGGCTCACCCCCGAAGAAGTGAGCCAGGGTCGGGTGAGGGACACTCAGGGAGCCAGCGGACCCCACGGGAGGGGGGACCCCAGATGATCCAGGGCACAGGGGAGCCCAGATGTCCCAGGGGAGCCAGAGGAGGGAGGGATCCCTGGTAGAACACGGGAGACAAGGGACACCCAGGAAGACCAGGGCACGGAGGGACCCCAGTGAACAGGGGAGAGGTAGGGTCCCAGAACAGGAGGGCCACAGGGCTCTGTCCATCCCTTCCCTGCCTGGGAGGCCTGGCGTGGGGAAGGGCCTGTTCTGGAGTGAGTGCAGTGCAGGGTGAAAGGAAAGAGAGGATGGGGAGCCGGGAGGGGAGGGAAGGACACAAAGCTGGGAATAAGGTGCGGGAGGATGGCAGCAATGCCACAGTGTCTGTGTTTGGATTCGAGTCCTGGCGTCACTGCCCCCTCCTCCCCCCCAGGGCCATTGTCCCACTGCCCCTCCTCTCACACGTGTGTGTGG
>RJWK010027986.1:0-26101 GCA_004363435.1 Platanista minor | reverse complement strand
TTCTTCTCTCCCTGCTCCACCCGCCATTTACCATCCCCCTTCTCCCTGCATGAAATCCCACACCCTGTGGGTCTGTTTCCGGTCTCTGCTGGGGCCACTGGCCTGTCCTCCTGGACTCGGGCGAATGCCCCCACGCTGCCTTTCCCTCCAGGCTTGTCTCGGCGGGTTCTGTACCACCCCCACCCCCGCGGGCCCCCTGCGCTGGCCTCGGGGTCCGTCCTGGTGCCACAGGCTCCTCCTGGAAGTGTAGCATGCGGCCCCAGCTCAGCGCCCCGCCCTCCCCGCAGCACCCGCTCCCAGGCCAGGGCATTCCCAAAGCCCTCAGGCCGGCACCCCTCCCACCCTGGCAGACCCCTGCCCAAGGCCCCAGGGCCTGAGCTGCTCTCCTCTGGGGAGCCCTGAGGAAAACTGTCACTTTGCAAACAGAATAGGAACGCAGAGGCTCGTGCCAGGTGGACCCCCCTCTGCCCGGCACCTCTGATGGGTGGCAGTCAAAGCCGTGACCCCGAACACCACACGTCCACTTCTCCTTGCCGGTTATGCTCGAACACCCGAGGGGGGTGCCCCGGGGACACCGCCGCGTGTACCTGCCCTCGTGAGCCTCCCTGAGCTGACACACTTGCGTCAAACACCTGTGTGCATCCCAGGCCTGAGCGCCATCAACCCAGAATCGGACCAGGACCATGGAACCCCAGACGAGCCCCTCGGAGGTGCTCTCTGGGTCCGTCCACGGGACGCTGGGGCCCAAGTGCACTCCTGTGTATACCTACACCTGCCACCGAAGACCCCGTGGTGACCAGACGCGATGAATAGGTCAATTCCCCCAGGGGTCTGGGGCAGCAGCCGGGGGTGAGAGCCCATCCCTCAGAGGGCAGGACAGGTGACTCAGACCCCCAGTGAGGTGGGGCCCATCCCTTCCATGGATGTGTGATGATGGGGGTGGGGGGCAGCCAGAGGGACGCTGGGCTGGGTGCTGCCCTCTCTCTGGCCCACCCCCAGGCACTCTCAGGAAGTGAGGTGCAGTGCCCGGCACCCACAAAGAGGACCTGGGTGCTCCTGGCTGTGGTCGCAGTGACTTCTCCCTGACAAGGCAGAGCCCGGGGACAGGCTCAGCCGGGCAGGGGCTGGGGGCACAGCCACCCCGCTCGGGGGAGGCTCTGGGAGTCTGTAGGGTGAGACCTGAGAGGGGAAGCTCCCGGGGGGAGGCACAGCCATGTGGGGAAGGGTGGAACAGGACAGTGTCCTGGGGTGACTCGTGTCATCTCGTGGACACAGGCACCCTCCTGGGCCCTGGGCAGTCCAGGAGGAGGGGTGGAGAATCCCCGGATGGACTCTTCCTCTGAATGACCCGGAGCCCGGATGGAATCCGGCAGCTGAAAGTTGAATCGTGTCTCAAAGCCCCTTCCCAGTCGCCTTGTGCAGCCAACGGCAGGCTCAGGAGTGTGGAGCCGGCTGCACTTTTAGATTTTATGAGCGTTTTGCCCACAAGGTATAACATTGTCCTGAAGTCCACGCTACCTGCCAGCCTTCCCACTGACTCCAGGGCAGCTTTATCAGCAGCTCGCGGGTCCCCACGCCTCCCTGCGGCATTTCACGGTGGCAGTAACAGTGAGACACCTCTGTGCTCTACTCCTATGGTTCTGGAGCCGGTGGGGCCGCACTGAGCCCCCAGCACAGGCCAGCAGACATCCTGCCCTGCCCGGCTTTGTTCTCTGCAGCCTGGTTGCCCCTGGCATCCAGGCCCTCCCCGCCCCGCCCCGCCCCGACAGGAGCCCTGTGGCACCAGGCTCCGGGGGCAGCCCCCATGGGCCAGTAACCAGACCGAGTGGGTGGAGGGTCTTCCAGAGGCTCCTGCATCCCTGGGCCCTGGCCCAGCCCTGACCCAAGGCTGGGGGCGCCGCGGATGCTGGCAGAAACAGGTGGGGCCTCAGAGGACGTAAGGAGCTGCGCTGGCTTGGGGTGTGAAGGCCCATGCGCCTGGGTCCCCGAGGTGTGGTGCCAGGCAGGGCCCTGCGCTGCCCCTCAGACTGCGCCTAGACCTCGGGGAGGGAGCAGGGTCCACTGCCAGCGAGGACTTGGGGCACCACCCAACCCACCTGCTCCTTCGGGCCGAGCAGGACACGGGTTCATTGCCATCATCAAAGCAGCCCCAGCTTCTCCGTCCAACTGTACCCTCCTCCTGCCCTCCGAAGGCCTCCATGTCCAGAGCTGAGTGCTGGCACATCCCCTCCCCTGGCCTGCCTCTTCCTGGGGCCCCTGCCCCCGTGCAGTTCTCCCAAAGAGCTCTCACCATGTCCACACCGCCCCCCCATCCCCACCTCCGTGGGCCAAGCGTCCAAGCCCTGTCCGAAGGGGCCTTCCCACACCCTCTCATCACTCGCTGCACCCACGGGGGTCTCTCCACCGGGCCCTCGGACCCCAGGGCCCTGCTCACCCCCCAGGCCTGGCCTCCCGGGCTGCAGCTCGCAGGGCACCCCACTACCTGCAGCTCACTGCCCCTCAGGGTCAGTCTGTGCCACTCCCTGCAGCGCGGCCGCGGCCTCAGGAGCACAGGACCCCAGCTGCCCCTCGGGGGGACCCCACCCTCCCACGGCTTCTGTCGGGTTTGCCCCTGGTCCCCAGGCCCCACCTGTGCCCACCCCTCCCAGCACCACCTCAGCTCCCACGGCTGACCGACCGTGGCTGCAGGAAACACCATCCAGCAGCCTCCTCCTCATGTGGTCAGGCCCAAGCCATCCCTCGAGGTGAACACCATGCTCCTGTGAGGAAGCCCCACTGGGCCTGTTCGGGGGCCTCCTGGGGACCCCACTCTCCCACCCCGTGGTCTTTAACCCCCCTACCTCAAGGCCCCTTCCAACTCCTGCCCCCTCTCGGCCTCCCTCCCATCAGTCTCCCCCCTCCAGCTGCTCAGCCCGCACCCTCTCCAAGGTCACAGTGACCTTCCTCCCCCTCCTGGCCTGGCCCCGGCTTCCTCCCCTGGCTTGGTGCTGTCCTCAGATGCTGCCAGGCCCCTCCAGCTCCCCCCACCTCCCCGCCGGGGCCATCTCTGCCTCCCCCGACCCCCCTGTGACGTTGCTGGCCTGTCCTGGACAGGGCTGTCCCTTCCCCGGCTCCTAGGTCCCAGACCCGGGCCCACCAGCGATGCTCGAATCCGGGGCTAGAGTTCCTGAGTGTCTCGGAACAGGCCAGACCCAGACCTAGTGCAGCCAGGCTCCTGTGCTCCATTGCCCCGGCGCCCTAGCCCCCGTCTCCCTGTCCCCACCCCCGCCCTGCCACCGCCTCATCCCCTCTGGGTCGCTGGCCGTAGTTTTAAGCAGAGTTGCGTCCACCAGGGAAGGAGGCTCAGCAGCCTTGGTCCTTGTCATCAGACCTCTCATCATCTTTCTTAAAATATCAACTAACAGATTCTTTCCCAACTGCTGTCCGCACATTTGGGGGTCCCAGCTTTTGGTGCCCCTCCCCATGTCCAGCGAGGGGTCTGGGCTCTCATGTCCAGGGGAGTGGACTCCTCACCAATTAGCTCTGATACCCATGAATCTCATGGGAGCTGATCCTCCAGCCACCAACACCTTGGGGTCAGCTGGCTGGCCTTGCAGGCCACACCTGGGTTCCAGGCCCACACACCCACTTCCTGCCCCGGCCCCAGCTGACCTGTCTCACCATTACCTCGCACGTACTTGCCCGAAGCTGGGACCTTGCTTCCCCCAACCCTGCCCGCTCCCCACTCTGTCGCCCCACCGGCCCCATCCACGCGGGGACCCCTCGCTCTCGGGGCGCCCTGCAGACCCCACCGTGGCCCTCACAGGCTCCTCTCAGGCTCCTCTGCTGCCCGTGGGCGTCAGGGCCCAGACCATGAACAAGCGGCGGGTGAGTGGATGTCGCATCGCCTGTTGTCTGGCCCAAAGGGCAGGCGGGGGTCTCCTGCTGGAGCCTTCGACAGCATGGGGTAGAAGAGAGGACCAAACTCAGCTGTGGGCACGTGGGGTCCATTGATGGGGACAGGACGTGTCCAGACCACGAGTCCGGGAAACGGAGGCACCGTGGTGGTTCCCAGGCTGGAGGGCCACCTGGTGGGTTTTCCTTCAGGGTTCTGGAACTAGACACGGGTGGTGGCTGCACAACACTGCAAATGCACTAAATGCCACAGAACCGACCACTCTAAAATTGTTCATCTTATGTGAATTTCACCTCAATTAAACAAACAAACTCCCTTGCGAAACACGCCCCCACCCAATCCCATCAGACTAGGATCCGGGGGCTGCATGGGTCCCTCCCCACGACTCACCCCGCTGCGGCTGCCCCCCACCATTTCTGTTTCAGGGACCCCCTGAATGAGCCCTGGGCTCAGAAGGCCACCTTTGCCCTGGAAACTGGGAAGCCAGTCTTCCCTCCTGTGCATCTTCCAAACAAACCCACTCCGTACCAGGTGGGCGGCGCCAGAGCACAATTAGACTCCAGCAAGTGGAAAAAGAGGGGTGTAATTTTTCTTGAGCCCCATCCCCCAAGGCGGCCCCAGGCATCTCGGTGACACTTCCCTGCCTTTGGAGACCAATTACCCAGGCGGAGGGGATGAGCGGGCCCAGTGACCTTGTTAACTCACTGCCCCCGTGGGAGGGGGCCCAGCGAGGGCGTCTGGTCCAGGGCCCGGGGCAGCTCAGTGGGGCCCCAAGGGCCTGCAGGTGCAGAAGGAGCCTGGCTGCACCCGGGCCCCCAGTGGGCTCAGGCCCTGCCAGCAGGAGCTGAGGGCGGGTGCTCCCCAGAGGCTGAAGGCAACCAGCAGAGCCCTCCCCGCCGTGGCAACAGCCCAGCTGGTGCCTGTCTTTCCTGGTGACTGGGTTGCATCAGACAGGCCGCCCCACAAGGGCCCTGGCAGCCCCTGAGGCCGGGGATGCGCCCCGCCCAGCACACCCGGGTCCCGGTTCCCAGGCCAGAGCTGCCTGGGCTTCCAGGGCTGTGAGGGCCCCCGCCTCGCGGGCTGGGCTCGGTCTCCCTCGGGATCACCATAGCGGCCCCTCCTACCCTGCTGCCGCCCAAGCTGCTAAATTCAGGGCTTCTGGACGGTTCCCCCTCTGTCCTCTGTGAGGCAGCCGCTCAAACTCACTCAGGGGAAGGGCCAAGCTACGGGCTGGTTCTGGAACAACTTCCCCCATGGCCACTGACCCCTTAGAGACCTCTCAAACTTCCCGTAGCCGGACCCAGCGTCCAGGGCCCAGAAGCAGAAGGAGCCCAGGGTCTCACTCCCCGTCACCACCCCCCGCCCGGTGGCACCGCCCTCCTGGTGGCACGGCCCAGGGTCTGGCTCTGACGGCCCCGCTCTGTCCCCCTCCAGGCAGAAGGGGCCACAGACGGGCATTTGTGGGCAGAGGTGGCGTGGCTCCAGGACCCTCCCCTGGCTCGGGGCACCTGCTCCCCAAAGGGTGCCCAGAAAATTGAAGGGGGCCTCACCCCACTGCACATGTGGCTGCCTGTGCTCCCTCCTTCCTGGAGGTCACCCCACCGACCCCATGCCCCTTCTACGCCAGCCGTCAGCACCCCCGCCCCCAGGGCCACACCTGACTCTGACTCAGGGCACAGGATGAGACTCTGTCCATCCAGTCTCTCCCCCTGCACTGTCCATTCTGCCCCTAAGAGAAGACCCCGTAGAACAGGCCCTAGCAGGGAGAACAGGGCAGAAACAGCCAAGGGGCCACCCGGGAACGGAAAAGAGGGGTCCTCAGGTGGGACCCCAGAGAACGGACGGAGGACGGAGGGCTGCACAACCCAGAATGGTCCCCTTGCTGACGCTGCCTGACCCCTCCTGACCCTCTTGCTGACCTCACCTGACCTCCTCCATCATCAGTCCACCCTGGCTCTGGAGCCCCCACCCTCTCCCCTGAATCTGAGAATGTTCATGAAAATTAGATGCTAATGGTGGCTGCAGCTGATGATTTGGGACGCAAATCAGAACCACCTGCACAAACGCTGCTGCCCATCCTGCTGGCCTGGGTGTGGCCGCCTGGTCCCGCCCGGTGAGGGGTGGCGAGCAGAGCAGAGTGGGGCGGTGGGAGAAGGGACGGGGTGTGCCCCTCTCAGGCTCGCCGGGGAGGCAAAGTCGCCCCTGTGGGCGGTGGGGCCACTGGAGTGTGGGCACCAGTAGGGGCAAGCGTCCCTCACGATCCAGGGCCCTTCCCGGGTGCCCACCCCATCCCTGGCCACCTCAGAGGGGGACTCTGTCTCCTGCCCCCGCCTGCCCTGTGGGGCCAGAGCCAGGGAGCCCAGCCTGTGGGAGAGGCCGGAAGTCCAAGGCCACTTTTAAGTAAAGCCGGCCCTAGTGGAAAGTCGGCCTTGGACGCTTCGCTGTCGCTTCGCCTCCTTGCGTGGAAGCACCAAGACCGTCCCTGGCGCCTGGCGCCGGTGGGGGAGGGGCGTAAAACCCCACCCTCCCGTCCCCTGTGCTCGGGCAGCTCTGCGTGGCCCCCCGAAGTGGTGGGAACTCCGGCATCACTCGCTCACTCAGCCATCACCCACCCACCCATGGGGGCAGCCGCGCCCAGGCGCCTGGTTAGCCGTGAATGAGGCCAGACCCACATCCCACGGGGCGCATAACTGACGAGCACCGTCTGGGTGCAGGCCGGGCTCCAGGCAGCAGGTGCCGAGGCCTCATGAGAGGTCACGTGGGGCAAAGACACCCAGGGTGGGCGTGAGGGGCCACGGGGTGTGGGCGCGGGCGGGGGGGCAGGGGCCGGTGTGTCTCGACTCCTCTGAGCCGGCGGCCTGCAAGGGCAGATGCAGGGGCAGCCGGGGCCGTGGCGCTGACCCAGGAGAGACGGCAGCAGTCAGCGCGGACGGTGCTGGGGCCGGGGCACTGTAAAGGCACAGCCAGCCCTCCCAAGGCTGGGGCGACAGAGTCCAGGGGACCGGGGGGCTCCTGATGGACACAGGGTGGGGCCGTGGGGGGCAGGTCCAGGAAGGTCAGTGTCTATTAGACACGGCAGAGGCAGAGGACTCGGGGCGGGGCGATGGCACCTCCTGGGCTCAGCGGCTGTGTTTTGTGGGGGGTCCTTGTTCATCGGACAAGGACACAAGTGTCAGGCGTGAGGGGTGTCTGGCTAGCAACTCTCTCTCGAATGTCCTAGAAGAAAGAAACGGTATTTGCTGTGGGCTGTGCCCCACGAATCCTTGTGTCGAAGCCCTGACCCCCAGCGTGATGTCGTCTGCAGGGGGGCCCATGAGGGGATCGGTGCCCTGATAACAAGAGGAAGACAGACACCACCCCCCCATCCCTGCTCACACACCAAGGCAAGACCAGCAGGACCGCGAGAAGGCGGGAAGGGCCCTCACCAGAGGCCGGATCTGCCGGCACCTGGACCTTGGGCCTCCCAGCCCCGGTTCTGTGAGGAACAGTGTCTGTCTATGCTGCCCGGGCTGTGGCCACTGGCTACAGTCACCCAAGCTGACTGATTTGTATTGTACTTGCCACTTTTCTGTAAGTTTGGAGTTATTTCTAAATAGAAAGGGTAAAAATGCCAGGAAGGAAAGACTGAACAAAACAAGACCCCAAACAGTGCTGGGCCCTCCCCGGGGCTCAGCAGGCCTGGGCCCGGTGGCGTGGGGAGGTGCGGCAGCGGGGAGCTGCAGGGAGCTCTGAGGTCACCGTCGCCCAGGTAAGGCGTCAGGACCCTTGGTGGGAAGCAGGGAGTGAGAGGCCACCACTGACACCATCCAGGAATTAAGACCGCGTGGCCTCGAAGGCACAATGTTCAGTCTGGGCTAAAGGCACCCAGAGATCCGGGGGTGGGCGTGACCCGAGGGCCCCAGAAGCTGAATGGAAGCGGAGAGGGAGGCCCAGGCAGGAGAGGGCCTTGGCGGCTGGGGGGCCGGGCTGCCACGTTGAGGGTCAGGCTGCGGGTGGCCAGGGAGCCTGGGGCTCCGTGTGAAAGAGTAAAGACGTTGGTTTGGGGGCTGCCGTGGCCCCAAGGCTGTGAGGAGGGCATCTGGCACTCCCCCACCTGGAACGAGGATGAGGCCTGGGGCCTGGTCTGCGATCCCGAAGTAGGCCAAGCATGTGCTGGACGGCCGACAATGGAGCTGGGGCTGCAGGGGCAACCCCCCACCCCGCTCTGCTCCAGACCCTGCTGAATGGGGGAGAAACGGGGGCCTCGGTGGATCTGCCGAGTAGGAGGGCTGTGGCCCTTCTCCAGAGGGTTCCTGCAGGGCCGGCAGAGGGACATCGGCGGAGGCCTGGGGCTCCCCAGCCAGGCCACCCCTGGGTCTGAGGCCCCTGTTGCACCCGGCAGATGGGGGTCGCTTTCAGTGCCAGCCCCTGGGGAGGGGCTGAGAGGAAAGGGCCACCCCTCCTTCCTTGAGTGCTGGGCTTGGGGCTGACGCCCATGGAAGTGGGCTCTCTGGGAGACAGTGGCGTTCGGAATCTCTGGCTTTGGCCGAGGGTGCGGCAGCTGGGGCTGAGCTTCCGGTCTCCTGAGGCAAGGGCGTGACCTCAGGCCGGCCACACCCGATGGGCAGCGAATGCAGGTGCCCAGGCCATTCCAGCCCCAGCGCCAAGGGCCCCACTGCCCCCAGGTTCTTTGTTTCTTCCTGGGGTCTGCTGAGTCACTGGGCCTGCCCCGCTCTGAGGGCTGGACCCCAGGCCAGGGCGGGCCAAGCATGGGCCCCGCAGGCCAGGAGAGGGCAGGGGGCTGCCTGCCAGGTTCCTGGCATCAGCCTGAAGCCGCTCAGTACTGGCAGGGCAGGCTCCAGCTGTGCCTGTCCCCCTAGGGCCCTGCACGGCCATCACCACCAACCAACGGCACAGCGAGAGCCGGCGCTCGGGCCCTGACCCCTCCCCAGGGACTCTGTGAGCCCGCAGAGCGTCCCCACCTGCCCAAAGGCACTGGCCTCACCTGTGCGGTCAGGGCCAGAGGACCCGGAAGGAGGCGTCACTGAGGGCCCAGCAGCCCTTCAACCTGGCTCCGCTTGGGGCCCTCAGTGCCCGTGGCCTGCTGGACACAGCCTTGCCAGACAATGAGAGGCCTCTGGTAGAGGCGGATCTCCCACCTGGCCAGCCAAGCCAGCAAGCAGTTAGAAACAAGGGCCAAGCAGAGAGGAGGCTGGGAAGGGTTGGACGTCACGAGGCTGGGGTCAGCTGGTCTTCCCAGGCGTGGGGTCGGGCCCCACCCCGCCAGGGCCCCGCCCCAGCCTCTCTGGCCTGGGGGATCCTAGGGGTCCTGAGCTGTGGGACTATGGGGGAGGTGGGTAGGATGCCCCTTGCTGCCCCTCCAGCAGGTCCAGACAAGGCCCCAGCTCTGTGGTCAGCTCTCCCAGGACAAAAGGGCCACCCGCAGGCCCTCAGACCCTGGGCCAGGCTTCACTTGGAGCCTCTGGGTGAGGGGTGCATGGGAGCCCATAGGCAGCTGCCCGCATCAGGCTTCGTCTCCGGAGTTCCCCCTGGACCTCCCAGAGGTCAGAGGTGAGAGGAGGTATGCAGGGACCAGGCGGCTGCAGGGGCAGCACTGCCCGTGGAGTTCGCCTGAGTCATTTCCCTCCATGCTGAGATTGCCCTGCCAGAGCCCACCCTGCAGCTCTGCTTCTGGCCAGAGCCCCTCACATGGATGCCTGTGAACGCCTGAGGCCCAGGAACATCGGCACACAGCTCTTACTAAGTACCCACGGCCCTAAGGTCCCTCCACATCCTTGGAAGGGCCCTTGGTTTGGTGTGCAGGTGCCCTGGTCCAGATCCTCATAGCTCACGATGTGTTGGAGGACGGGGCCTGTGGCACCTGGGGTGGGTCCCGGTCCGTCTGCTCCACCGGAATCTGCAGGCAACACCTGTGTGCTCAGCCTGACACCTGGGGCCCCCGGCTGAAGCGCCTCCCGGCTCCCCAGATCTGTCCCCTCCAGGGCCTGCTCCCAGGGCTTGCCCTCCTGCCTGGCTAGCTTTATTTCCAATAGCTTCAGATGTGCAGAGCCACTGCAGGTTCCCGTAGGCCTACAGCCAGCTTTCCCCACTGTCAGTGTCACAGTGATCCCACGTAGGCACGTTTCCACGAGCTCGAGCCCCACCTCACTGGGGATTCCTCAGTTTCCCCTCGTGTCCTCTTCCCACCTGGGACCCCACATGGCACTCAGTCGTCATGTGTTCTCGGGCTCCTCTGGCTGCGACAGGCCTTAGGTCCCCCTTGTTTTTGTGACCTTGGCCGTGTGCAGGCGTGCTGGCCAGGTGTTGGTCGACTGCCCCTCTGCTGGGGTTTGTCTGATGTTTTTCTCACACTTAGACTGGGGTCAGGGCCTTGGGGAGGAGCCACGGAGGCGCCACCCTTCTCATCACAGCATGTCGGGGCACCTGCTCTCATGGTGACGCGGCCTCGCTCACCCAGCTGAGGTTTTTCCACCAGCGGAAATTTTTTATTGCCTTATATTTTAATTTCAAATATTTTTGAACTCCACAGTTCTGGGTCCTCCTTAGCTGTAGACCCAGGGTATACCTGCTCCCTCCATCCCCACAGCACTAGAACCCCACCCACTGGCTCCCAGGGTGCCTTGGCCTCAGGTGGCTGAGTCAGACAGAGGCTCTACGAGCAGAGTGACCAGCTGCTGACAAGCTGGCCAAGGAGGTCCAAAGGGCTGACCACTGGATTTGGCCCCTAGGGGCCTCAACATGTCTAAGAATAATGGACGCAGGGTTTCAGACTTCTGGCCCAGTGTCTTCTGGACACTGTGACCAGGTGCGTCCCTCAGGGAGACAGGCCTTGAGACAACACAGATGCTTCCAGGTCTCAGGCACAGAGGCTTAAGGTCAAGGCCGAATCCGGGTGCAGGAGCATGCCACAGCACTGGCACGGCCTGTGGGTGCTGCCTCCAGGCCCTGCCTGAGCGCTGGGGTCTGCCAGCGTGGCCCAGGGCGGGAAGGCGGGGACGAGGCGCCCAGGACACGTCCAGGAGGGCCCGAGAGAAGTCCCAGCACCGGGCTAACCCTAACCCCGCCCGTGGGCACGACCAGGCCCCCAGGGTAACTTGGTGCAGCCGAGGAGGGACCTGCAGTGAGAGTGGGCCGAGCTTCCTGGCTCGAACCCTCTCACCCTGAGCTGGGGGCAGCCAACAGGTCCTATGCCCTTGGGCCAGGTGGAAGGAGCTGAGGCCAGAAGGGGTGGAAAGAGAGATCAAAAGGCTGGTGAAAGAGGGTCCCCTCTCTGTGCAGCAGTTAATTATGGCAGGGCCCAGCCTCCTGCACCAGGCCCAGGCTATGCTCACCTGTCAGCACAGTGGGAGGGAACGGCCTGGGCAGGGAGACACCTGGCGCCACAGATCAGGGGCAGGAAGCGACCGGAGAGCAGGTCCTGAGGTGCAGGCGCTGCAGCCCCACCCCCACCCTGGAACACAGCAGCCCCTGCACGGCCTTCCTGCCGAGGTGGGAGGGGGTCTCTGCTGCATCAGACAGCTCAGTGTGGGCAGGGGTGGCAAGGGGTGCCCCCGAGGAGACAGAGCAGGTGCCCCACGGGGAGAGCCCTTTTCCTGGGCAGAACCTCCAAGTCTGAACCCCAAACACCAGGGTCCTGCCCTGCTGGACCTGTGACTAGACCTTCCTCCCAGTTTCCTGACACAAAGCTGCCTGTCATCTAGGGCAGTGCCAACTGCAGTGGCCAAAGGCAAAATTAGCCATGGCCCCTCCCCAGACCAGGGCAACACCCTTGACTCGGTGGAGGACCAGGGATGGGTGAGCGACAGAGCTTGCCCCCCGCCATGGGGGGTGCTGACCCCAGGGACAGCTGCGCAAGCAGGCCCACGTGGGGATAACCGGCAGCCCCAGCGTCTAGCCACACCTGCGCCAGGTGTTTGCTCTGCTTGCAAGGAGGTGGGCCTGAGGAGCCTGCAGAAAACTCAGGGCCTGTGCAGAGGAGACATGGCCTGTCCCAACTGGAAGTGCAGGGACCGGTGAGGTGACTCGGAGCTTGTGTCCCCTAGGAGCCCGGAGCTGGCTGAGAGCTAAGTCCAAGGCTGGGGCGGGATTGGGGGCGGGCAGGGGGGCCTCCAGGGCCCTCCCCCTGCCCCAGCACTGTCCCAGCAGGAAGGCCATCCCTTGGCACGGAGGCCTGGCTTCCAGGCCGAGGCTGAGCCCTGAGGGGTGTGGAGAGCCTGCGTCCAGGTGGCCACCATGCCGGAAGTAGCAGGGAGCCACAGCACAATGGCCCTTTGTCTCGCCTGCCCCGCCCAGGGAGGCCTCAGCCCCAGGCAGGGCTGAGGGGCTGGGGGCTAGCTCACCACGAGCTCTACCACCAGCCTGACTGTGTCCGCAAGTGTGTGTGGGGGGCTTTTGTCACCCCTCCCGGTTCGGGCCTCCCGGTCCCTGGAGAGCCTGTCTCGCTGGCCCCGCCCCCTCCTGCTGCCATGACAACATCTGCACCCAGCAGGTGGGCCGGGCTGGAACATTTGTCTGGTGGCCACCGGTTTCTCCAGTGATCCTGGCACCCAGTGCAGCTGCTGCCTGCCGGGCTGGGATGACATGGGTCTGGTGTGCTGTGGGGACAGCCCCATGCTGACTCTCCAGGGCTTGGGTGCCTGCCTCTCCCCGGCCAGTAGGACCAGCACACCTTTCCCCTTGGAGGAGGCCAGAGGCCCCGCCCCACTGACCCCCTTGACCACATCTATCCTTGCAGGGTCAGGGTGCTGCCTCAGAGGGACCAGGGCCTCTGCACAGGGCAGGAGCCAGGTCCTGCTGCAGCCACAGCTGCTCCGCTAGGAGTGACCGCCCCAGCTCAGGGCCTCGAGGTGGCCATCATCAGAGCTCAGAGGCGCCAGAGCGTCGTTGAACCCAGCCTGGGCTGGCGGGGGCTGCCTGCAACGACTCTAGGGGCAAAGGGAAGATCTCAACTGACCATTTGTTGGAAACCGAGGGATGGGACGCATGCAAACCCTGCCAAGACCCCCTCGGTCATCCCGCCAGCACGGGGCCCAGTCTTGCTCTGGGTCATTTTTCTTCCACTCGAGACTTAGGCAGAGCAGGCGAGGAGAGTGCTGAGTGGTCACCGCAAGGTCAGGGGTGGGCAGTCAGCCAGGCCAGGGTCGTCCTCTTCAAAGTGATGCACCAGAGGAGACCGCTCAAAATGGCTTTCGCTTCCTGGGGGCACTCGCTCCCGGGCCCCGCTGCACGTGGGCAGAGCTCAGCTGCTTCTTGACACTTTCTGACCCTGGGCTAAGAGCAGGCCTCAGCGGCACAGCTTTGCTCAGCTGGGGTGGCCTCCCGCCAGGACCTCAAGTTTCCCGAAATAATTGTCTATGGCAGGGGGGTCTCCCTTGCCCCAGGGCGGCTGCCTGGTAGAGCAGCCTCTAGAAACCTCCCACAGAAAACCGTGTGGTCTTTTAACTCTGAGTGAGACAGACACAGACTGTGCCCAGGTGTCTCTGAGTCTGCGTGGAGCGTCTGAACTGGCGGGAAAGTGTCCCCACCTGGTGACAACAGGATCAGAGCCACAGGCAGCCCCCGCCGGCCAGAAACTCAGAGGAAGTTTATTCCTGCCTCAGGCCAGGCGATCAGTCAGTCAGCCCCTCGGTCGCCCCCTTCCAGGGGCGGGGGCTCCTCCCGCGTCCGTCCCCCTTCCTGGCAGAGCTGAGCAGGGCCCCTTTGGTCCCCACCGCGTCCTGGCCCTCGGGGCTCAGTGGCCACTGGCCATGGCTCCCTCTGGTGGCTCCTCGTCCTCCTGGGAGCTTCTGAAGTCTGGCGACACCGCGCCCATCAGCCCCAGCCTGACACCTCTGGGATAAGCCCCGTGGTTCGGACGTATGCCACCCGCCGCCGCCGGCCCAGGCAGCGCGAGGAGGGCACGGTGTGAGCCTGAGGAGGGGGTCAGCGCCAGCAGCCCCTCCTCCCACTCCCAGCCCATGGCAATGCCTCAGTCTCCCCAAAAGGTGGTCCCCACTGGAGACCTGTGCCCTGCCCCACCCCCACACAAACGCGGACACCTGAGTGGGCATCGGGGTGGGTGGGCGTCCTAACAATCCCAAGGAGGGGCTGGGGGCTGGAGGGTTGGAGGGTTAGAGGTCACCGATGCTCCCAGGATTGGCTTCCAGATGCCCTGCCCCTCTCCAGGGGCCCGTGGCGGATTTCTGGTTCCCCCACCGTGACCACAGTGATCCAGGCCCACGGAGGCTCCTGGGGGCCGTACCCTCCTCTGGGTCCCCCGTGTGGTGGGCACGGTGCCCCCTGGAGTTGTGCGGCTGCAGCCCCTGGAGATTTCTCCAGCGGTGACTCAGCTGTCTGGCCTTGTCCATCCTTGGAGGACAGCCTCTGGGTCACAGAGCTCAGCTCCCAGGGTGGAGCAAGGCCAAGTGCCGGTAGCCCAGGGACAGCCCTTGTCACCGTGAGTTTCCAGCACAGCTGCTGGGTTCGTTACGGAAAATAGTTGGGCCGTTGGGATCTCTCTGCTGGTCGGGCTAATTACTGGGATCACAGTCGTTTCATTACAGGCCCTTTTGTCAGGAGCAGGGAACAAGCATGAAATCCTCAGGGTGTGTCCTGCTGGACTGGGGCCCTGTCCCTCCCACCCTGTGGCCATGGGCCCCCAGGCCCTTCCAAAGCCCATCATGAAAACTTGCATCCCTAGTCCAGGGGTTCCAAAATGGGGGTACCAGGGGCTGCCGAGGCCTCGGTCGCCAGGAAGGCCCCCAACCCTGCAGCGGGGCTGCCTTCCCAGCAGCCTGGCTCCCCCAGCGTGTGGGTCAGTGTGACACAGGGCCTGCTTTGGGGGCCGCCTACCCATAGGGGCGGGGCTGGGGGCACACAGGAGCAAGATCCTGAGAGATCCACGCAAAGCAGCCCCTCCGCTGCCATTACGACTGGGGCTGGGGGCCTGGAGCTGAGGGGTCAGGTCCAGCCTCTGCCCCTTGTCAATGGGAGGCCGCAGCCCCAAGGGGCAGCGGCGTCACTGGGGCCACCGGGCAGAAAGCAGGGGTGCAGGGTGTGACCCCCTTCCACTCCCTCCCTGGTCCGGCGAGGCCGCGCCCAGCGCCTGGACAGGAGCTGCTGCCGGCCTTCCCGGCCAGAGGCTCACACGCTCCACTGCAGCCCCTGCAGACGCTCCCTGCCCTGGTTTTTGTTCAACCTGGCCCGGCGGGCGGGCGGGTGAGCCGGGCGAGGCGGGGGCAGGAATGTGTGCAGGCCCGGCGCCCGCCCTGCCGCTGCGTCACTAGCTGCCTCCCTCCCGGCCTATGGGAGCCCAGGGGACACACCTGTCGGCCGCCAGGAGTGGAGATTGGTCAGCCCGGAGCAGACACCTGCGTGGGGAGGGGGGAGGCCCTACATGTAAGGCGAGCCGGGGCCTCGCTGCCTCTTCCCTGCCCTGCCCCGCGCCACGTCCATTGTTCCCAGTCGCTCTCAGAACTTTCCCCAAAGGCCCGGCGAGCCGTCCGCTGCACACGCGTGGACCTCGGGTTCCTTTGTGTGGAGCCTCCGAAGAGGGCGGCAGGCCGCGGGTCTCCCCAGGCAGCAGGCGTCCCACCTTGGTTGTGGGCAGGTCGGGCTGAAGCCAGACCTGGGCGCCCAGGCCGCGGACCAGGGGCTGACAGGTACTCGGGGCGACCAGCACCAAGGACTCCCCTGGCGTCCGCGCAGAGGCCTGGTGGGTCCCAGGTGCAGGGACGGGGCTGGGCTCGGGCCGCAGGCAGGGGTGGGAGCGGCCTCCCACCCTCCTCCTCCAGGCCCAGAACCTGTCGGGGCAGGTCAGTGCGGGAGGTGGAGGTGGGGGAGCCTGAGGGCGCCGCCCTGGGCCGAGGGCCTCCCCTGGCACCGGTGTCGCGGGCCCCTGCGCCGCCCACCCAGGGAGGACGAGGGCGAGCGACAGCGGCAGTGGCCCATCGGGCCGCAGCGTCCGGCGGGGCCAGGGCCCGGGGAAGGGGTCCCTTCCTCTGCGCGAAGGTGGGCCCCGGGGCCGGGTGCGCCGGGGGTGTGTGGCTTGGAGCCGCCCCGCGGCCCAGGGCGGTCAGGGTGCACAGGCCACGTCCGCAGGGCCAGCACCGGCCGGTGGGGGTCTTCCCGCCCGGCCAGAGGGCAGCCTGGGCTTGCCAGCCGAAGGTTCCCGCCTTCCGCCCGCCACGACCTTCTGGAAAGCCCTTTCCCGAGTCGGCCACCGAAGTGCCGGTGCTGAGGTGTCTCTTCGCCCGCAGCCGGGTGCCGGGAAGGCCTGAGACGCGGCAGCTCTGGTCGTGGGTTTCCGTGCGTTTGCTCCCAGGCAGGGCTCCGTTTCGCCAGCGGCCACGCGGGTGACGGCCGGAGCCGGTCTGGCCCGGATTCGCGCTCTTCCTCACCTGCCACCGTCTGAGGAGGTGCAGGTTGGCCCCCGCCCACGACTCGGTGACTGGGGTCAGGTCCAAAGTCTGTTCTAAAGATCCTCCACCTAAACTCGAAATAGCAGCCTCTGCAGCAGCCATGCGAGCACCCTGTCCCGGAAGGGCTGCCCCGGCCGAGCACACCCAGCCCTGAGCAAGGTGGCGCGAGAGCTGCTTTCCCAGCCCAGTCGTTGGCTTTCTTCAGCAGTTTTGAAGCTTAGGAGATGATAACCTCGATGTGACAGAAGGCTAGCTCTCTCTGAGGCATAATATAGGGTTCATTGTTCCTGATGAACGAAGCTTCTAGGGCAGAAGGATAGGCTGTTTTAATTAATCCGCTGGGAGCATTTTAGGCCTTTTTAGGCTGAGCATCTAGAAAAATAGGTCGGTTTGGTTTTCTTTTACTTTTGTCTAGTAACTCAGATGAAATGCTTCAAAGTCAGAGCCATTGGCAGCACGCTGAATTAGGCAAAATACGTTTTGCATTTATAAAAATGCAAAACACCATAAAATATGGACGCAGTCTACTGTGCATTTTCATACATGTTGATCATCTGCAAACACCTTCTTTGCAAAATCTGTTTCGTGAATTTAGGAGACGGCAAAACAGCCCGTGGAAGCCGCCAGCCTCCTGAGGAGCCTGCTCTGGCCTCTGGTGTGGGGAGGGCGCCCTGAAGGGCTGAGGCGGAGAACGGCGGCCTGGCCTCAGACGCACAGCTCCGGCTGTGCCCTGTGTGCAGACAGGCCAGCTCCTGGCCACCCCCGCCCCAGCGTCTCTTTGCCCGCTCCGCGCACAGGGGTTGGGTTTCTGTGCTTTGTTCTCTGTGCGGCCTCACCATTGATTAAGGCCCGTCGGGCAGGTTAACCAGCCTGTTGGTTTTTCACGCTTGGGATCGTGTTCCCCACCCCACCCTGTCCTGTGCAGGTAGGTCCTGCCGGCCGGGCAGGCTGGGCACCCTCCAGGTGGGCTGTTTGCTCTCCAAACAGGAGATGCTCTGATTCCTCAATGTCCCCATCCGAGCCTGATCGGAATGGTGATGGTTAACCAGACTCCGCACCCAGGGGCCACATGCTGGCTTCACTCCTGCCAACAACTGGCTAAGAAAGCACCGTTGGGGGCACTCAGAAAACAGGCTACGTTTATTTTCACTTTTCATTTCAGCCAGTAAGACTCGCCTGACTGCCCCAAGCCAGGCACACGGCAGTCCAGGCCCTTAACCCACATGTGAGCTGTGCTGGGGCCCAGGCTGGGCCTTGGTCTTTTCTTGTGGACTTACAGGTGCTGGGTTCAGTAGGAGAGTGGGATTCTGTCCTGGGGCTTAAGAGGGAGCACTCTGCTGCCCACCAGCCCCAGGTCTCTGCTTCCTAGGGGAGAACATAACAGCCGATACACTGGTGGGCAGCGGACAGCGGGACTGGCCTGTCCACCTGGCTTGCAGCCGGGCTGTCCGGGGCCTGTGGGGTCTCCCGGACCCTCGGTGCTCCCCAAGTAGGGCTGGCCGTGGGCAGCCGAGGGCACTGGAGGCCAGGCAGGGGAGGCCACCTGGCACGGTGGGCTGGCTACAAGGAGGGATGCTGGGCCCCTGTCCCAACCCTGTGGCCTGGCAGCCAGGAGTGGAGCTGAAATTGAACTCAGCTCTGAAAGTGAAGTCTAAATGGTTTCACTTAGCTCAGAAAAAAGTGAATTGACTTTTACGGGTCTGAAGGATGGACACTGAATGGCAAGGTTGAGCCAGGAGGGGCCAGAGGGGCAAAGGCCTGGATCCTGGCCATGGGCACCACTCTCTGAGCCTGGACATGGTCACCTGGAGGGTCCGGGCACCTATGAAGCCCACTCCCTGTGCACGTCCCCCAAGGCCAGGCCTTAGTCAGGTCAGGCCCTGTGAGAAATGTTGCTTGTTCCAGAGCATGAAGCCAGAGAACCGGGTAGACCTGGCTGAGGCCCGGGGCTGGGTGGACGCAGTCTTTGTGGTGGTCAGTCTGGCAGCCTCAGGTGGGGGGATCAGCACAGGGCCCAGGCCCTCTCCCTGAAGCCTCTGTGGGTAGAAGTTGCCGGAAAGCTTGAGAAGATGCTCTGGCCAGCTCTCCAGGCCTGCGTGCCACCTGCACGGGGACAGGAGAGAGGACGGGACCCCTCAGTCCCCCAGAGCAGGGTGCCGGGGGTCTGTCAGCTCTCTGCAGGGGCCCCAGGTATGGACCCTGAGCAGGGCAGGGCCCCACCTGTCCTGGGGGGTGCCTGCGAGATTGACTTGGACGCCGCAGGCACCTGGGGGCTGTTGCCCTGTATCCGGCCTTTGGGGGCTGCTGTCCCACCTGCTCTGGGGCTGGACCCCAGACCAGTGGGCACACAAGCCACAGTGACCGCCAGGCGCAGTCTAGACCGGGTTACCCCTCTTGCACCCCTCCTGCAGGCCCAGCACCTCCTCGCCTGCCCCTGGACCTCAAAGCCAGCAGCAGCCAGAACCCCAGGGCCACGCAACAGTGGGGTGCTGGGGACAGGCTGCTCGGTGAGAGGTGGGGGCCCTGGGCCCCGGGAACACCATCCTGCTTGCTGGGTAGGGGGCTGAGGAGGGCCGGGCCTTGGGAGCCATCCTCCTTCCTGGTCCCGACACTCGTCCACGCTCCTGCCAAGGGCGGGAGGGTGGGCACTGGCGACTGTGCTGGGGCTGTACCCGAGAGACAGAGCCTCATACACGCTCGTGCTCACCCAGGACCCCGGGGGCTGGGCCTGTCCCTGTGTCGGCTCAGCGGGAGGGTTCCGCTCTGCTCCCGTCCCTGGGCCCCGGCCTCCTGTGGGCAGGACACCTTACCCCCGACAGGCACCCACCCCACGCCTGGAGCTGGTGGCCCCACTGGGCCGGCCAGGGCTGGCTGGGCAGGGGGTCCTGGTCTCCGGGGGCTTCTAGGCGCTGCAGCCCTGCCTTCCCCCCGGGCTGGACGCCCACACATGGCGCCTGCCTGGCACTGTGGCCTCGGAGCACACTTGCTCCAGCCCCGGCCATTCCGGGCCCCTCCCCACCTCAGTGCCCTAAGACGCCGTGGCTCCACCTCAGGCTGCTGGGCGCCCCTCCATCGAGTGCCCTCTTCACCCCAGATGGGCGGCCCCCAGACCCTATTCGGGGCGGCCATCGCCATCTTACTGGGCAGCATTGGATGGTGCCTGATCTCTAATACTGCCTGGTAATGATGACGGTGGGGCCCTGCTCGCAGCGACGGGGCCGCCCTCCCCCAGCCTGGCCCCGGGCCCCAACCTCTCCAGACACAGGCCCCACGCCAGCCACAGCCCCTGACACCCACAGTCAGCTCACCCACCCTGTCCTGTCCCAGTGGCTGCCGGGTGGGGCTCTAAGGCAGAAAGTTGACTTCGGGCAGGCCCCTTCCCCAGGCCCGGACGTGTCTGCGCCCCTTCTCAGCCTCCAGAATCAAAGGCTTCCTGCAGCTGCACCGGGTGCGCCGCCCCCCGTGATCCGGGATTAGGATGCTCGGGTTCCGGGCCCTGCCCATGGCGCCCAAGCAGGTGCTGCCACCACACCTGGCAGGTGTGGGCCAAGCGGAGCGGCAACAAAGGCCTGGGCCCGGGTGGGTGGGTCACTTCACAGGCCAGCAACACCTCGCACCTTGGTCCCGGGCCCGTGGCCCCAGGTGCCCTTAGTGCTGGGGAAACAGGGAGCAGCACGCAGGCCTCCCTGCCTGCACCTGGGCCCTGCCCGCAGGCTGTGGGGCGCCCACGTCTGGCCTGCGTCCTCGGGCCGAGGCACACCTGGGCCTCTGTGGGCATCTTACCGGACAGTGCTGGATTTCTTGACTTGACTCTAACACTGTCTGGTAACGATGTTCAAAGGTGACCCACCACCTGCTGGGAAGTGGCCCGAGGACACGCGGTCCTGAGCTCCTGGACTCAAGAGCTGGGCCGAGCCCCGGGCCAGCTGGGGGACGGGCAGACGGCCTGTCTCAGCTCTGCAGCCCGGCCCAACCAGGGAGGCCTCTGCCGACCGCGGCGGGGCCGGTTCTGCCACATCGGGGCCCTCGGTGCATCCCCAAGGGACTCGGGATGCTAGGGCCTGAGAAGAGCCGCCAGCCTGCAGGCAGGCTCCTGCGCATCCGCTGTGGCTAGGCCTGGGTTCTCCCCACGGAGTGGCCAGCGGCCTGTCAGCAGCCACACAGAGACACACGCCTTCTGGCTGGAACAGGGCTGGCAGCTGGCAGCGGGCAGCCCTCACCTTCCCTTCCCGGGCCATCCCGTCCACCACACAGGGTCAGATGTCCACTGCGGCTGTCCAGGGCACCCCAGCTCACCGCTGGGAGGTGGCCCTGCCCTTAGAGGTCCCAGTCAGCTGGGGCCGTGGGCAGTCACCTCTCCTACTCCCTCGGTCCACTGGGGACGCGGGGGGACAAGGGTGTGTGTCCGGGTGCCTGGAGCAGTGGATGTTCCGTGCTGCTCTCCCCGCCCCCAGCCCTCGCAGTGTCGTAGGCGAGACTGGGAACATTGTCCCAAACCATCAAGGCCGGATGGTCTTTTGTTTTATCTTTTTGATCTGAAGCCAGGACACCAGCCCCCAGACCTGCCGGCGTAGGCACAGGGGTGACCCTTCTGCCCTGGGCCCCAGTGGCTCTCCCACAGGAGGAGGCTCTGCCCCTGGCCCAGCTGTTACTCATTAACCGGCCAAGGGCCGTTCAGAAAGCTGCGAGGGTGCCGCAGCCACCTTGACCCGGGATCAAGAGCAGGGAAGCCAGACTGCTCCCCAGCTGCGCCCACAAACACGTGTTTGGGCTACTGCCCAGATGGGGTCTGCAGGAAAGCCCTCCTCGGAGCAGCCCTGGGCCAGGCCACCAGGGCTCTGGGGCCGCTCCACAGACTAGGAGGCTCTGGGGGTCTTGCTGCTGAACCCTCCCACTTCCTCACGGTGCGGCGGGACAGGTGGTAGGGGAAGCCCCAGGCCCTCCCAGAAGGGCCGCCGATGAGACTGCCTGCACCAAAGCCTGCCGATGGGCGTCTTACCAGACACGGTTAGATCTGATCCTTCTGTCTAATACTGTCTGGTAATGCCGTCCATCCATGGCCTGATCGCCACCGGAGGAGGGGCTGCTCACCGGATGCCTGGTGGAGGGGAGGCCGGGGTCCGTGGGTCCCGGCAGTGGGCCTGAGCCGGCTGTACACTCCTGCCCAGGTGCAAGCCCTCATGTGCCCCCAGGGCACAGGCCATGCCTGACCACCCACAGCCCCCGTGTCCCTGACTGGGGGAGCCCTGTGATGCCCCATGGGGGATTTCTGTCGCAGACACAACGGACTGCTGGTGTTATAGTGGGGGTGCTCCACGGGCGGTGGGCCCCATGCTGAAGGCTGGCGAGCAGTTGGTGCAGCCTCCGTGCTGCTGGCACTGCCACTGGGCCGCAGGCAGCCGCACCCCTGGAGCCCCCCAGGAGCCTCTCCAGGAAGGTGCCCTCATCCCTAGCCACCCCCCACCCATACTAGGCGGGGGTAGGTGGGTTAGGAGGACAGGACAGAAGTGGCCCCGGCCCCCTAAACCCCCAGCCCAGGCCACGGAAGTGTGCCTGCCTGTGGCTGGCAGTGCCCCAAGAGACGCCCTGGGATGCCCTCTCCCCAACCCCAGGTGGCACCAGGGCCCTGGAGGGTGCTAGGCGTAGAGACACCTCTTCCTCCTTCCCCTGGGTCCCCACAGGCCCGACTCGGGGCCTGGGCGGTCAGGGTTCTCTCCAGGTGCCGGGCCAGGCTGTCACCCATGCACGCTGGGCAGAAGGCCTGGCAGCCCCCGCCAGCTCCCTTCTACCCACAGAGGCTCGGCAAGACGTCCCCTGTCTACAGCTGCCTCCCAGACCCAACTTCCGGATGCTGGTCCCACCCCCGGCCTCGTGGGACCAGCCCCTCCTTCCCCTGAGAATTCCAAGGAGGTCCTGGGGTCCCAACGCACGGCTTCGCAAAGGACTGGCTGATGCCTCCGACCCAGGGCTCTGCAGCCAGAGTCAGGGCAGAGGGCCCCGTCCCTCCTCCCTGCCTTCCCTCCCTCCTCAGCACCCACTCTTTCCTGAGCGCCCTCTGGGAGCCGGCGCAGGTCCAGACACTGGCGGTGGGGGTAGGGGGGAGAATGAGAGGGGGTCACAGGCAGCAAGAAGGCTCCGCGCAGGACGAGTCAGCTGCAGGGGCTGCCGCTGCTGCAGAAGCCGGGGCAGCAGAGGTGGCAGCAGGGTCGGGGTGGGGTGAGGGCGGCCCAAGAAGGTCTCTCTGAGCAGCGGGAACCTTGCGGGAGCCCAGCAGAGGGGCCCAGAGGCCGCACGGGGGGCCGGTGAGGAGGGCTTCCTGGTCCAGGCCTGGCAAAGGCACCGACTTCCCGTGGCGAGCCAGGGCCTGAGCTGCCTGGGAGACCCGCACCACAGCTGCAGGAGGGGTGCTGGGCCTTTACCCAGCGGGGGCTGGACCGCCCCTTCTGCCTCCAGGCACTCGGGCCAAGCCCAGCCAAGCCCTGTGGCACCCGGGGAGAGGCATCCGCCCTGCCCTGTGGGGCTGGCCGGTTAATGATTGGCTGCCTTGCTTGGGGCTGTAGATGCGACTGATGGCCCAGTCCCAGGCCATCGTGGGAAAGGCTGCCCCCGGGCTGGCACCCACACCAGTTTTTTGGGTTATACGGCAGCCTTTGAGTTTGAGCTCTCGCTGTCACCACGTGGGCAGCGGGCCGCCTCTCCAGAACCCATGGGGAGTCATAGGGCAGCAGGGTGGTGGGCTGGCCCAGCTCCTAGGGGTCTGGGCCTCTAGAAGGGATGGGGAGTGGGGCACGGGCTCCAGGGGAGGACGACCTGGGGGTTCTGAAAGTCTGTGCTCAGGCCAAGGGGAAGACAAGTGGCCTGCAGGTAACCAGGGGCCCCACTGCCCGCCCCCGGGTGCTGCACCCAGCAGGCCCAGGCAGGAGGCCACCAGCTCCTGAGGTCAGGCTGCCCCTCAGTCCAGGACTTGGCTGGAGGAGCTCTCCGCCCCTCCAGACTAACCGACAGCTACCCTCGGGCAAAGGGGTGTCAGACCACAGTCCATCAGAACGGAGCCCCGCAGGCTCCCAACACCTGGCGCAGGCAGGCACCCAGCTGGGAGTGCGTCAGCCTCTGAGCGGGGTCAGGGAGGCCTCCCCACAGTGGGGAATGCCACCCGGGACCCTCAAAGTGAGGGGGCACTTAAGGGGTGCATTAATTTTCTGGGGTGGCCACAGCAAATTACACAAACTCGGTGGCTTGAAACAACGGAAATGTATTCTCTCACGGTTCTGGAGGCCACCTGCTCCCTCCGGAAGCTCTGGGGTGGGTCCTTCCTGCCTCTCCCGGCCTCTGGGGCTCCAGGCGTCCGGGAGCTTGTGGCCGCATCCCTCTGGCCGCTGCCGCATCTTCAGCTGGCTTCTCCCCTCTGTGTCTCCTCCGCTCTCCCTCCCTCTCCCGAGGCCACTGGTCACTGGATTTAGGGCCCATCAGATAATCACATCTGCAAAGACGATTTTTCCAAGTAAGGTCACACCGCACTTTCTGGGCCTTAGGACGTGGACACACGTGGCACGGGGGCCACCATCCACCCTACAAGAAGCAAGTGAAGGCTCCCTAAGGAGAGACACCCTGGTGACCCATGCAAGACTCTGGAGGACAGAGACAGGGGGCCATGCAGGGCAGCCAGCGGCCCTCCCACAGGCCCTGGCCTCCCAGACCTGGGTGTGAGCCCCTCCCAACCCCTTGGGGAGGCATGGGTTTGCTGAGCGCCCACTTTCTGTTCTGTAAAGAGGCCGTGGTAAGGGGAGATGAAATAACGCAGATAAAGCACACTGAGCACAAAAACACGATGGGTCAGATCTGGGGATCCTGAGAAGGCTCAGGAATGTCCCGGGAGGACGGAGGGCCCAGCGGGGGGCTGTGCCCATGCCACCCCTTCTCCAGCCTTGGTCGTTCCCCCTCCCCGCTCACCCTGGTGCCCGGCCTCCTGCCCTTCCCCAGCCACCTGCTTACCTCTGGGCCACTGGGTTATGGTTGCTAGGAGACAGTTGCCTGGTCACTACTGTTGTTTCCCTGCAAGAGGGCTCACACCACCTTGTCGGGCAGGTAAGAGGGGCAGGCGGGCCCACCAGCGGGGGTCCTGGCTGGCCCTGAGGGCCGGGGCCTGCCGTCCCTTGCCCCGCCCAGCCCCCCGGCCCCACGAGCCCCGTGGGTCCTCTCGGGACTCTGCCCAGGAGCATGAGGGAGGCGAGCGAGGGGAGCAGAGGGGTGCCTGGCTGGGCAGAGACCCCCCAGGCCGGGCTGAGCAGGGCAGGCCTCCGGGGGTGGCAGCCCCTCAGGACCAGCTCCTTTGCTCCGGACCAGGTCTGTCTCCCAGGACCGACCCCCAGAAGGGATGGCCTCCTAAAATCTGTGGGGACCCACGTCCCCTCAGACAGCTCAGCCCTGGCCAGAAGGCACCAGCCCGACAAGCAATGTCAGCACCTCCTGAGCACCCCACGTCACCAAGCGTGTATTTGGAGGAAGGACCTGGCAGGACACGGGTGTCACCTCGTTTTCTTGGATGTTGCCTTCAGGTTCACGAGGGTCTTCCATTCATCACACCTGAGCGCCATTTCCCGCCAGTCTTTTTACCTGACCAGGTAAAAAGTTTATTTAAAAATTTGTTATAAAGTTGTTTCCACCGACCCCTCCCTGCAGTCCTCACGGAGGGCCTGGTGCCATCACCCCCCAACCCCCGGGCAGGGCCACTGCAACCCGAGCTTCACCACCATAGATAACGGGTTCGGGAACACCTTTTAGCACAAAGCTTTCTATTTAGAATTAGTCCGTCAGAGAGACTCTGAGAAAGGCAATTGCTCAGCAAAGGCTCTGACCCCCCGACCCCGCCCGCAGCCCCGCAGGCCACCACGTCCTGCAGGCCGGCACCGCGTTCACCACACGCGTGCACACTCACGGTAGGGATTCTTTTTGTTAACTTGAATGACAAGAAACGGTCATTAATGGCCTGTTTAATTCTTCGTGGAAGAAATAGGATATACAGAGTTAAGGCGAGGCAAACAGAGGCACAGGCTTACAAGGTTTGTTCTGAAACCCGGCAACTCCGCACCCACCTCCCGGCTCCCGTTTCCGGGAGCGCCCGCGGCTGGGTCCGGGTTACCCCACAGAAGTTACCCTTCGCTGGGCTGTGGGGGCCAGGGGCCAGGGGCTCCCTCCCACCCCCCACATTCACACTGTAACCCCCAGTAATGCTCCTTGCAGGCGGGTCACCGCCCTGGCCCTCTGCGGCCTCACCGTCGTCACACAGGCCCTCCTCCAACACGGGTGACCAGGAAGCTGTGTGCATGTGTCACACAGGCCACTGACACTCCCAGCCCACTCTGCAGGTGGGGAAACCGAGGCACAGAGCTGATCCACACCACAGCTCCAGCTTCCTTTCCCAGGTCCGGCTCATTGGGAATTCCCTGAGGAGGGGTCTAGAGACCTCCCACCATGCTGGGCGGGTCACAGGAGCCTTGCCTCCGCTCTGAGATGTCTCCGGACTCCCGCTGGGTGCCTTTCCGTCTTTATATTCTCCTTTCCAGCACACTTCCTTGCCTTGAACTTCTCACAAGGCTGTACTGCGTATTGCCATGAGCTCGTCCACCCTGTCTGTCCCTTTGTTCTAACCGTGCAGCCCTCTTCTCGGGTGAGGACTCTTGGTCCTGCCCCAGCGTATTCCCAGGGCTGCGTCCCCTGCCTCGCGCTCCGCCACCACCCCCACCCCCACCCCTTTTTCCTCGCAGGGCCCTGTTTCTCTGTCTCTGGGTGTCGACTCGCACCTGGGGGC
>RJWK010027985.1:0-26102 GCA_004363435.1 Platanista minor | reverse complement strand
TCGCCATTTGATAATATGTGGGGTTGGGAGGTGTCTTGTTGACTGGTGTCCTGAAGTTGGCTCTCTCACCTCAGAGGCACAGCACTGACTCCTGGCTGCAGCACCAGGAGCCTTTCATCCACACGGCTCAGAATAACAGGGAGAAAAAGTAGAAAGAAAGAGAGAGAGAGAGAGAGAGAGAGAAGAGAGAGGAAGATGGAGGGAGGGAGGGAGTCAGGGAAGGTGGGAGGAAGGAAGGAAGGATAAAATAGAATAATGTTAGATAAAATAAGATTATTAAAATAAAAAATTATTAATATAGAAAAATTTTTTTAAAAGTTAAAACAAAACGAAATAAAATAAAAAACCCAGACAGATAGAACCCTAGGACAAATGGTGAAAGCAAAGCTATACAGACAAAAATCTCACACAGAAGAATACACATACACACTCATAAAAAGATGAAAAGGCAAAAAAAAAAATAAATCTTGCTCTCAACGTCCACCTCCTCAATTTGGGATGATTTGTTGTCTATTCATGTATTCCACAGATGCAGGGTACATCAGGCTGATTGTGGGGATTTAATCTGCTGCTCCTGAGGCTGCTGGGAGAGATTTCCCTTTCTCTTCTTTGTTCGCACAGCTCCCGGGGCTCATCTTTGGATTTGGCCCCGCCTCTGCATGTAGGTCGATGGGGGGCGTCTGTTCTTTGCTCAGACAGGACAGGGTTAAAGGAGCAGCTGACTCGGGGGCTCTGGCTCACTCAGGCTGGGTGGAGGGAGGGGCACGGAGTGCGGGGCGAGCCTCTGGCGGCAGAGGCCGGCGGGACGTTGCATCAGCCTGAGGTTCGCTGTGCGTTCTCCCGGGGAAGCCGTCCCTGCATCACGGGACCCTGGCGTTGGCCGGCTGCACAGGCTCCAGGAGGGTAGGTGTGGAGAGTGACCTGTGCTCCCACACAGGTTTCCTGGTGGCGGCAGCAGCAGCCCTAGTGTCTCAGGCCCATCTCTGGTGTCCGCGCTGGTAGCCGCGGCTCACGCCCTTCTCTGGAGCTCCTTTAAGCAGCACTCCCAATCCCCTCTCCTCGCACACCAGGAAACAAAGAGGGAAGAAAAAGTCTCTTGCCTCTTCGTCAGGTCCAGACTTTTCCCGGAGTCCGTGACGGCCAGCCGTGATGCACTAACCCCCTGCAGGCTGTGTTCATGCCACCAACCCCAGTCCTCTCCCTGTGCTCCGACCGAAGCCTGAGCCTCAGCTCCCAGCCCCACCCGCACCAGCAGGGGAGCAGACAAGCCTCTCGGGCTGGTGAGTGCCGGTTGGTGCCGATCCTCCGTGTGGGAATCTCTCCGCTTTGTCCTCCGCGCCCCTGTTGCTGCGGCCTCCTCCATGACTCCGAAGCTTCCCCCTTCCGCCACCTGCAGTCTCCACCCACGAAGGGGCTTCTAGTGTGTGGAAACCTTTCCTCTTTCATAGCTCCCTCCCACTGGTGCTGGTCCAGTCCCTATTCTTCTGTCTCTGTTTTTTCTTTTTTTTGTTTGCCCTACCCAGGTACGTGGGGAGTTTCTTGCCTTTTGGGAGGTCTGAGGTCTTCTGCCAGCGTTCAGTAGGTTTTCTGCAGGAGTTGTTCCATGTGTCGATGTATTTCTCGTGTATCTGTGGGGAGGAAGGTAATCTCTACATCTTACTCTTCTGCCATCATGTCTCTCTCCCCAGAAATATAATTCTTGAGGCACAACTTAATTTATCCTTTTGGAAACACTATTAAGTCACTTGTCTTTACTATTTTTTTTTCTTTTGTAAAATATAGTGTTTACTATTTTTGGTGTTTCTATAAAGAATAGGATGATCAATAAAGTCACTTAAAAGACCGACAGGACAGGAAAATACCAGCCCAAATATTTTTTAAAAATATAGTCACTAGTGCAGATGAGCATTTTGATTTTTTAAAAACAGGAAATTATAGGTAAACTACTAGACAGAATTTCTTTGGATGTCTTTCCCCATTTTAAGTATCTATAGTAAGAAGAGTAAATATTTACAGTATATCTTACTCTTGTATAGTAATAATATTGACAAAGAAATAGAAGCAGATTTTCTACCTAGTGTTTTAACTAAGTTAGTAACTATTAACTTTTACATGCAAAGAAAAATATACTCAAGTAAATCTTCAATTATTCCATGCACATCTCAATATACTAGAAAGATGCATTCCTCTAAACTGTCTATAAAGTAAAATTCTGAACAATATGCCTATATTCACTTTGATTTTTATTATATGCATTAGACACAAAATGTTTTAGCATAACAGACACAAAAGATGGTTTTCTGTTTAACCCGGAGGCCTCTATTTGCCACACCTGATGTTCAGATCCAGAGTTAGAGATATTGATATGGTTAGAAATACGGAGATGCCAAGCAAATATTTTAGGACAAACATTCTTCTTTTTTATTACCTTGAGTATGAAAAGAACTCTGGGATAGCAAAAATGTAACCTGGACATATTCATATGTACAGAAATAAGAAAGGAACAGAATTTCCCTTGCTCTGATTCCAGCTTGCTCCCTATTGATCCTTTTATCACTCTTTTGCAGAGGAAATCCTCCCATCAAGGCAAGTCATCTTCAGAAATGAGTGCTCCTTATCAACAGTTATTGACCCACAGAGATAGTTTTCCCATGGATAAGAACTCAGGCTCTAGGATATGGCAGTTATGAATTTGAATTCTGACTCCTATATTGTGTGTTTTTAGCTGTGTGTTCTTGGTGATTTATTTAACCTTTCAAAGACTAAATTTCTTTTCATCTGAAAAAAAAGATAATAACAGTGCTTAACTCACAGGCTTGCTATGAATATTAAATGGGATAATGTGAAAAAAAATGCTTACAGAGAAAAAGTAATTCAATGTGAGTTTGCTATCATTATCATAACATTTTAGAGCTAAAAGTTATTTTAGTAATCATCTAGGTAATCTCCTTCATTGTAGAGATGAAGGGACCAAGCCCAGAAACATTATCAGGTTGGCCAAATATTACACAAAAGTTAATATCTTAACCAAGATGAGACTTCAGTTCTCCAGATTCCTAGGCTAGAAATCTATAATACCAAACTCTAGTCTAAAAAATGTAGTTTATGGAGTTTTAACTATGATGCTAGTGGTCTAAAGATACCCTAATTTAAGTATTACAACTTTCTGAGTACCCAGCTTTTTTAGAGATTATATAGGGCTAGCTATATCTGTGGGCAGATTGTGAAGTAAGGATACTGCAGTCATCTTATAAAAATTCCATGTACTACTCCTTAATTTTCTCCTCAAGCCAAACATCCTACTGCTTCTTAAATATAGAAATAAAATTCAGTCCTTGTTATGCATATAATGCTTGTGTCCTCCCAAAATTAATTTGTTGAAACCCTACACCTGAATGGGATGTTAGGAGGTGGGGCCTTTTGGGAATTAGTTAAAATTAGATGAAGTCATGAAGGTGGAGCTCATGGAGTGGAATAGGATTAGTGCCTTTGTAAGTGTCATGAAAGCTTGCTTCCTCTCTCTCTTGCCATTATATGAGGATAAAAAGAGAAGTCAGCCATCTGCAAGCTACAAGAGAGCTCTCACAAGAAACTGACCATGCTGGTACCATGATTTCTGACTTCCAGCCTCCACAGTATGAGAAATATATTTCTATATTTCTAGTAGAAATTCTTTAAAAGTTAAATAACTCATCTTGTAAAGTCCTTTTCTTTCATAGATTTTTTTTTTACATAATTGACATGCTTTAAAAAAAATTTCTCAAAGACAAGCACATGTAAGTAGATTTGAGGCTACAGTTCTAGGCAGATTTTAGCCTTTAGATATTTTCCCCTTGTTTTAGGCAGAATAACAACGCTGCTGCCTGTACAAAAGGAGGACAGGAAGTAGGGTTCTTTTATTATTATTATTATTTTTTCATTACACGGGCCTCTCACTGTTGTGGCCTCTCCCATTGTGGAGCACAGGCTCTGGATGCGCAGGCTCAGCGGCCACGGTTCACGGGCCCAGCCACTCCACGGCATGTGGGATCTTCCCGGACTGGGGCACAAACCCGTGTCCCCTGCATCAGCAGGTGGACTCTCAACCACTGTGCCACCAGGGAAGCCCAAGGACAGGAAGTAGGGTTCTTTTAAAAAAAAAAGCCCATGTCCTAATCCCTAGAACCTGTGAATATGTTAGGTTATGGGACAAAAGTGAATTAAGGTTGCAGATGGAATTAGGGTTGCTAATCACCTGACTTTAAAATAGGGAAATTTTCCTGGATTATCCAATGAACTCAATGTAGTTACAAGGGTCCTTAAAAGTAGAAGAGGAAGGAAGAAGAAAAGAGTCAGAAAAAGAGATGTGACAATGGAAACAGTGTCAGAGGGATGCAATATTACTGGCTATATGATGGAGGAAGGAAGCCACAAACCAAGGAATGCAGGTGGACTCTAGAAGCTGGAAAAGACAAGAAAACAGGTTATCTCCTAGACCTTCCAGAGACTAATGCAGCTCTGATGATACCTTGATTTTTTTTTTTTGCGTTACATGGGCCTCTCACTGTTGTGGCCTCTCCCGTTGCGGAGCACAGGCTCTGGATGCGCAGGCTCAGCGGCCATGGCTCATAGGCCTAGCCGCTCCACGGCATGTGGGATTTTCCCAGACCGGGGCACGAACCTGTGTCCCCTGCATCGGTAGGCGTACTCTCAACCACTGCGCCACCAGGGAAGCCTGATACCTTGATTTTAGATCAGGGAAACCCATAACAGACTTCTATTCTATAGAACTGTAAGATAATAAATCTGTGTCATTTAAGCCACAAAATTTGTTGTAATTTAATTAACATATATGTTATTACATACTGTAGGGGAGCAAAATTCACCACCCCAAAATGTCTCCTTGGTGTGCAGATAATTTTTAGCTGGAAACAATCAAGGCCTCAAAGACTCAGGAAGAAATTTTACCTTCCCTCTAACTTCCTAAAAGAATAGAAGGACTATTCCAGGAAAGGAGCTATCACCATAGATAACTATAATATGAACTAGGTGTGGTAGACAAGGAGGAAGCTAGCAAAATCTATTCATTAAAATTCCTTTCCGTGTCCCATTGTCTCTGTATGGCCTAGCAAACATTTCTTTACCAAACATTTGCTTTTCCATCTCCATGTGAATCGTCTTCCTCCCCTCTGAGGTCTCAAACCAGTACCCCCAACATCCTTTTTTGTCTTTAGCTGAAGATAATATTTAAGATGAGTGTTTGGACGATTTGGAGAGTTACTTATTTTTCCTGGGTTTCTCCCATGTTATTAAACTTTTGTCTGATTTTCTCCTGTTAATCTGCTTCATTTCAATTTAATTCTTAGAGCAACCAGAAGAACCTAGAAGGATAGAGGAAAATATCTCTATCCTTAACAGTACCTCTGCTTAAATTAGGGGATTTGCCATAAAAACAGTCAGTGTTTATCACATGACTAAGACTTAGTCATCAGCAAATGCCTTTGCTAATAAAAACTTGTAGGAATAAGCTGATTACTAGCTCAGTTCTGAGTCATAGCTCAAAATGCCTTTGGCCACATTACCAAACCCACTGTTTCTTTGGAACTGCCAGATGAGGTCTGTAATAACCAACTATCACACATCACTCAACATGGCTAAACATAAAATATGAGAATCAAGTGCAGAATAAGATAGTGTATTCCTTCATGGAACAAACAGGTTGAAATAATAAATGAATGTCTACTGTGCTCCAAATATAAGAGCTTTATAAACATTATATTTAATCCTAACAATAATTTTCTGAAATAGATACCAATTTAAATATGTGGACAATGGGCTGAAAAGAAATTGAGTTCCTACATTTCAGACAATAAATTTCAGACCCTGGATTTCAACCTAAGCACTTTGATTCTGGTGCACTTGACCACTACCCTATCTTGCTCCATTGTACATGCTCTGATATGATTAGCTATTTATACAGCATTGGTTAGAAGGTAACTTGGTTTGAACTGAATAAGGAGCCTCTCACAGTGAATGAAAAATAGGCATTCTGAAAAGTCTAGAAGTAGATCAATTGTAAAGTGAGAAAAAAAATGCTTAAAGGTTAAGGAAAACTTTAAATCAAAGTAGTTAAAGAGTTTTTCTACATTTTTAGTTTGCACTTAGCAAGGAAATGCAATTGATTCTGCTCAGGCAAATAATTTGACTATTCATGCCATTTCAAAATTTGCTGAAAATGTCCTTAGTATAAGCAATTATTTCAGTTTCACAGATCAGCAGCATGATGTTAAGAGACCATTGCTTATAATGTGCATTATTTTAAAATTTGGATGAGTGGGAACAATGATGATTGTAAACATAACATTTATTCAGAGAAAAATGAAAACATCAAACATGAAAAATTCAAAATTCAAAAATTTCTTTTGTCCAGAAATGAAACTAGTAATAAAGTGCCCTAGGTGAAGAGGAAATGGTCCTTGGGCATTACTGTATGCAACAAGATGACTCACAATAAGTCTTAAAAAATGAATACTATTATACAAAAGTTATGGACTTGGTTTAGAGATCTTTATTCATTATGTCCAAATGAATATTGAGGTAAACAACATCTGATCATTCCAATTCTAGTAACCTTTAGGAAACTCAATTATTTATATCATATGAAATGTAAAGTAGCTTAATTTATGTAATGTCATGTTCATAGGAACATACTTTATAATAATTAAAAATTAGAAAAACAAAACCTGTGTTCATCAATAGAGGAATAGATGAGTGAACATTGAAATATAGTAGTCATACAGTGAAATGTTGAATAGTAATTAAAATGATGGGCTAGAGCAATCTATATCTCAACAAGGATAGATCTTAAAACATAAAATTTTTTAAAAGTTAGAGAAATGTTTATACAGTGAAATATCACTTATGCAAATTAAAATAAATAAAATACTATTGTTTATGGAGACACATGAGAAAGTTAATGTATAAAACACTAGACTTTGAAACACAACAAATTCATTAGGGTATTTGTCACAATGAAAGGAAGGGAAAATTCCAAAGGAAAAGTCTTATTTATTTTTATTAAACAAGATCTGAAGCACATATAAAGTCTTAAACAAGTGTTGGGACCATGGGTATTATATCATTCCTTTTAAACTTTAGTACTTCAAAATATTTATAAAAGTGTTTTTTTCAATCAACTATTTAAATATTTCAGGCAAAATGTATTTGGAATGAATTATTCAGAAAATTATTTCAATTTCTCATTATATCCAAATAATCCACTCTCTTACAGTTTATGATATATAGTCTTGCTGAATATAAACTTCTCTGAAGGAGACAGGGGGATCAAGATGGCAGAGGTGTAGGACATTGAATTCACGTTCTCCCACAGGAACATTGAAAATACATCTACAAGTGGAACAGATTTACAGAGAACAGCTACTGAACGCTGACAAAGACCTCAGGCTTCCAAAAAGACAATAAAACCTCCATGTAATTGGGTAGGACAAAAGGAAAAAGAAAAAGAAAGAATGGGGACAGGGTCTGTGCCCCAGGGAGGGAGCTGTGAAGGAGGAAAGGTTCCTGCACCCTGGAAAATCTCTCTACTGGTGGGGATATCAGCCTGGATGGAAGGGGAGTTTCAGAGCCTAAGAGGAGAGAGCAGCAACAAGTTTGTGGAAGGCAAAATGGAGTGCCCTGCACTCCCCAACCTGAGACACTCCTCTGTCAGTGCAGGTGGGGGCTAGGTGCTGAAGCTCAGGATCCAGAGGTCAGATCCAGGGAGAGGACCAGGGTGAGATGTGCAGAAACAGCTTGAAGAGGCCAGGCGGTGGCAACTGAGGGTTTACTCTGAAGAAGGCTGGGCCTGCCAGAGAGGCAAGTCGCCATTATTAGGAGTCACACGAAGAGAGGGGTAGGACCACCATAAGAGCTTCTTTCCCTGTGAGCATTCCCAGGCAATAGGATGCCACCTATAGGAGCTCCAGGGGCAGGTGTGAGTCACTGCCACCATCTTGGGCTCCAGAGGCAGGCACTAGCCACCTCCACCAGACCTGTGAGCTGATGCCAGGCCCTGCCCCTGTTGTCCCAGGAGAGTGCATATAGCTTCTGCCACTAGAAAATCTACCTGCAGTCACTAGGACCTGTCCCAGCTGTCCCAGAAAGGTATGGATAGCTCCCACCACTAAGAAATCTGTGAGCAAGCCAGGACCTGCCCTTGTGGTCCCAGGAGTAAGTGGATAGCATCTGGCTCTAGGAAATTCATGAGCAGGCGCCAGGACCTACCCACACTGTCCAAAGCAGGCAAGGGCTGCTGTACCTGCACATTCCATATCGAGGGGATAACAGCCAGCACATGCTGGGGAAAGAGGCAGCAAACAACCAAACTAAAAGGAGCAGCCCCTTGATTCTGAAAAAGAGGGTGGAGTAGAAGGACCTAAGCTCATCTCCTCTCATGAAAACACCAAAATCAAAACTAACTGCTGAATAACCATCAATGAAAATAACTGTAACCAATCAAAAAAGATATTTTACATTCAAAGACAAAGAAGAAGCCACAACAAGATGGCAGGAGGAGCACTTTCACAACATAATCAAACCCCATACCCACTGGGTGGGAGACCCATGAACTGGAAAAAAATCATATCACAGAGGTTCTCCCAGAAAAATGAGAGTCCCGAGCACCACATCAGGTTCCCCAGCATGAGGGTGTTGCAGTAGGAGGAGGAATATCCAAAGCATTTGGCTTTGAAGAACAGTGGGGGTGGAGTACAGGAGTGCCACAGGACTGGGGGAAACAGAGACTCCACTATTGGAGGGTGAACACAAGCTTTTATGTACACTGGGATCCAGCACAAAACAGTAACTTCATAGGATCCAGGGCTGAATCTACCTATGAGTCTTGGAGGGTCTCCTGGAGAGATGGGGGTTGGCTCTGTGTCACTTCGGGGGCAAGGACACTGGGGACAGAAACCCCAGAGAATAGTGATCATCGTGAGCTTGCCAGGAGGTTGCCACTCTGGCATCAAGACTCAACCCTACCCAACAACCTACAGAGTCCAGTGCTGGAATGCCCCAGGCCAAACAACCAGCAGGATAGGAACACAGACCTACCCATCAGCAGACAGGATGCCTGAAGCCATACTGAACTCATAGCCACCTGTAAACCTGCTTCCTTGACACAGCACTGCCCACCAGAGGGACAAGACCCAGATCCACCAACCTGAGGGCAGGCACCAGTCCCTCTCAACAGGAAGCCTGCACAAGCCTCAGAGCCAACCTCACCCACCAGAGGGCAGACATGAGAAGCAGGAGAAACTATGACCCTCCAGCTAGCAGAAAGGAGACCACAAACACAGAAAGTTAGAGAAAATGAAATGGCAGAGAAATATGTTTCAGATGAAAGAACAAGATAAAAAACCACAAGAACAACTAAGTGAAGTGGAAATAGGCATCTACCGGAAAAGAATTTGGACTAACGATAGTAAAAATGATACAAGATCTTCGAAAACGAATGGAGGCACAGACTGAGAAGTTACAAGAGATGTTTAACAAAGAGACAGGAGATTTGAAGAACAAACAAACAGATGAACAACTCAATAACTGGAATGAAAAATACACTAGAAGGAATCAATAACAGAATAACTGAGGCAGAAGAATGAATAAGTGAGCTGGGAGACAGAATGGAGGAAATCACTGCCATGGAACAGAGTAAAGACAAAAGAATGAAAAGAAATGAGGACAGTCTCAGAGACTTCTGGGACAACATTAAACACACCAACATTCATATTATAAGAGCCTCAGAAGAAGAAAGAAAAGAGAGAGAAAGAACTGGAGAAAATATAGGAAGATATTATAACCAAAAACTTCCCTGACATGGGAAAGGGAAACCTCACTCAAGACCAGGAAGTGCAGAGAGTCCCATACAAGATAAATCCAAGGAGGAACATTCAGAGATATATTAATCAAACTGACAAAAATTAAAGACAGAGGAAAAAATAGTAAAAGCAACAAGGAAAAGCAAAACATAACATACAAGGGAAGCCCCATAAGGTTATCTGCTGATTTTTCAGCAGAAACTCAGCAGGCCAGAAGAGAGTGGCATGATATATTTAAGGTGACAAAAGAGAAAAACCTACAATCAATAATACTCTCCCCAGAAAGGCTCTTGTTCAGATTCAAAGGAGAAATCAAAACTTTTACAGACAAGCAAAAGCTAAGACAATTCAGCTCACCCGAAGCCAGCATTACAACAAATCCTAAAGAAACTTCTCTAAGCAGAAAAGAAAAGGGAACATATAGAGTCAAGAAAATTACAAATGGGGAAACTTACCAGTAGAGACAAACATAAAGTAAAGGTAGGAATTCATCCCCACACAAGTATGATATCAAAACCAGCAATTATGAGAAGAGGAGAGTACAAATGCAGGATATTGGAAATGCAATGGAAGCTAAGAGAACGGCAACCTAAAACAATCTGGTATATATACAGATTGCTATATCAAAACCTCATGGGAACCACCAACTAAAAATCTACAATAGGTACACACACAAAAAAGAAAAAGCAATCCAAATACATCACGAATGATAGACATCAAATCACAAGAGAAGAGAACAAAAGATGAAGGGAAGAAAAAAGACCTTCAAAAAAGAATCTAAAACAATTAACAAAATGGCAATAAGGACATTCATACTGATAATTATCTTAAATGTAAATGGATTAAGTGCTCCTACCAAAAGACATAGACTGGCTGAATGGATAAAAAACAAGACCTGTGTATATGCTGTCTACAAGAGACTCACTTCAGATCCTAGGGACACATACAGACTGAAATTGAGGGGATGGAGAAAGGTATTCTATGCAAATGGAAATCAAAAGAAAGCTGGAGTAGCAATACTCCAGGGAGGGGAGGTGTGGATAGTTACCTGTGCTCGCACACAGGCTTCTTGATGGTAGCAGCAGCAGCCTTAGAGTCTCATACCCGTCTCTGAGGTCCACGCTGCTAGACACAGCTTGCGCCCATCTCTGGAGCTCCTTTAAACAGCACTCTTAATCCCCTCTCCTCACGCACCAGGAAACAAGGAGGGAAGAAAAAGTCTCTTGCCTCTTCGGCAGGTCCAGACTTTTTCCTGGACTCCCTCCTGGCTAGCCATGGTGCACTAACCCCTTCAGGCTGTGTTCACGCCACCAACCCCAGTCCTCTCCCTGTCATCCTACCGAAGCCCGAGCCTCAGCTCCCAGCCCATGCCCACCCCAGTGGGTGAGCAGACAAGCCTCTCAGGCTGGTGAGTGCTGGTCGGCACTGATCCTCTGTGCGGGAATCTCTCCACTTTGCTCTCCGCACCCCTGTTGCTGCGTTCTCCTCCGTGGCTCTGAAGCTTCCCCCCTATGCCACCCACAGTCTCTGCCCACGAAGGGGCTTCCTAGTGTGTGGAAACCTTTCCTCCTTCACAGCTCCCTCCCACTGGTGCAGGTTCCGTCCCTATTCTTTTGCTTCTGTTTTTTCTTTTTTCTTTTGCTCTACCCAGGTATGTGGGGAGTTTCTTGCCTTTTGGGAGGCCTGAGGTCTTCTGCCAACGTTCAATGGGTGTTCTATAGGGGCAGTTCCACATGTAGATGTATTTCTGATGTGTCTGTTTGGAGGAAGGTGATCTCCGCAACTTACTCTTCTGCCATCTTCCTCAACTCCTTCTAATTTCATTCTTTTATATGTAGCTTTCCAGTTTTCCCAGTGCCACTTATTGAACAGACTGTCTTTTTCTCCATTGTATATTCTAGCCTCCCTTGTTGTAGATTAATTGATAATAGGTGTGAGAGTTTATTTCTGGGTGTTCTATCCTATTCCATTCATCAATATTTCTGTTTTTGTGCCAGTACCATATTGTTTTGATTACTGTTGCTTTGTAGTACAGTATGAAGTCAGGGGGTATGATTCCTACAGCTCTGCTTTTCTTTCTCAAGACATTTGGCTATTCAGGGTCTTTTGTGTTTCAATACAAATTTGAAAAAATTTTTGCTCTCCTTCTATGAAAAATGCAATTCGTAATTTGATAGGAATTCCATTGAATCTGTAGATTGCCTTGAGTACTAAGTCCTTTTGACAATTTTGATTCTTCCAATCCAAGAACATCTGTTTGTGTCATCTCTGATTTATTTTATCAGCATCTTATACTTTTCAGAGTAGAGGTCTTTTGTCTCCTTAGATGACTTTATTCCTAGGTATTTTATTTTTTTTTATGGAATGATAAATGGGATTGTTTCTTTAATTTCTCTTTCTGATCTTTTGTTGTTAGTGTATAGGAATGCAAGTGATTTCTGTGTATTAATTTTGTGTTCTGCAACTTTACCAAATGCATTGATTAGCTCTAGTAGTTTTCTGATAAAATCTTTAGGATTTTCTATATATAATATCATGTCATCTGCAAATGGTGGAAGTTTTACATCTTCTTTTCCACTTTGGTTTTCTTTTATTTCTTTTTCTTCTCTGATTGCTGTGGCTAGGACTTCCAAATTATGTTGAATAAAAGTGGTGACAGTGGGCATCCTTGCCTTGTTCCTAATCTAAGAGGAAATGTTTTCAACTTTTCACTGATGAAAAGGATGTTGGCTGTGGGTTTGTCCTCCATGGCCTTTATTCATAGAGGTAAGTTCCCTCTATTCCCACTGTCTGGGGAACTTTTATCATAAGTCAGTGTTGAATTTTGTCAAAAGCTTTTTCTGCATCCACTGAAATGATCATATGGTTTTTATTCTTCAGTTTGTTAATGTGGTGTATCACACTGATTGATTTGTGCATTCTGAAGAATCCTTGCATCACTGGAATAAATCCCACTTGATCATTATATATGATCCTTTTAATGTATTATTGGATTCAGCTTGCTAGTATTTTGTTGAGAATTTTTAAACCTATGTTCATCGGTGATATTGACCTGTTATTTTGTGTGTGTGTGTGTGTGTGTGTGGTGTCTTTGTCTGGTTTTGTTTATCAGGGTTATGGTGACCTACTAGAATGAGCTTGGGAGTGTTCTTCCCTCTGCAGTTTTTTGGAAGAGTTTCAGATGGATAGATGTTAACTGTTCTCTAAATGTTTGATAGAATTCACCTGTGAAGCCATCTGGTCCTAGATTTTTGGTTGTTGGAAGATTTTTAATCATAGTGCATGAGGAGAGGGGATTAAAAGTGCTGCTTAAAGGAGCTCCAGAGAAGGGTGCGAGCCGCGGCTAACAACGTGGACCCCAGAGACAGGCATGAGACGCTAGGCTGCTGCTGCCACCACCAAGAAGCCTGTGTGCAAGCACAGGTCACTACCCACACCTCCCCTCCCTGGAGGCTGTGCAGCCCGCCACTGCCAGGGTCCCGTGATCCAGGGACAACTCCCCCGGAAGAATGCACGGTGTGCCTTAGGCTGGTGCAATGTCATGCCGGCCTCTGCCACTGCAGGCTCACCCTGCATCTGTACCCCTCCCTCCACTTGGCCTGAGTGAGCCACAGTCCCCGAATCAGCTGCTCCTTTAACCCCGTCCTGTCTGAGTGAAGAACAGATGCCATCAGGCGACCTACATGCAGAGGCGGGGCCAAATCCAAAGCTGAACCCCAGGAGTTGTGCAAACAAAGAAGAGAAAGGGAAATTTCTCCCAGCAGACTCAGGAGCAGGGAATTAAATCTCCACAATCAACTTCACGTACACTGCAACTGTGGAATATCTGAATATACAATGAATCATCCCAAGTTGAGGATGTGGACTTTGAGAGCAAGATATATTATTTTTTCCCCTTTTCCTCTTTTTCTGAGTGTGTATGTGTATGCTTCTGTGTGAGATTCTGTCTCTAAAGATTTGCTTTCACCATTTGTCCTAGGGTTCTGTCTGTCTGTTATTTATTTATTTTTTTACTTAAACGTTTTTTTTTCCTAATAATTGTTATTCATTTTAATACTTTATTTTATTTTAACTTACTTTACTTTATTTTATCCACTTTCCTTCTTTCTAATTTTTCTCCCTTTTATTCTGAGCTGTATGGATGAAAGACTCTTGGTGCTCCAGCCACGAGTCAGTGCTGTGGCTCTGAGGTGGCAGAGCGAATTTCAGGACACTGGTCCACAAGAGACCTCCCAGCTCCACGTAATATCAAATGGCAAAGATCTCCCAGAGATTTCCACCTCAACACCAGAACCCAGCTTCACTCAATGACCAGCAAGGTACAGTGCTGGCCACACTATGCCAAAAAACTAGCAAGACAGGAAAACAACCCCACCCATTAGCAGAGAGACTGCCTAAAATCATAATCAGGCAACAGACACCCCAAAACACACCACCAGACATGAGCCTGCCCACCAGAAAGACAAGATACAGCCTCATCCACCAGAACACAGGCACTAGTTTCCTCTACCAGGAAGCCTACACAACCCACTGAGCCAACTTTAGCCACTGGGGATAGACACCAAAAACAAAGGGAACTACAAACCTGCAGCCTGCAAAAAGGAGACCCCAAACACAGTAAGATAAGCAAATTGAGAAGACAGAAAAACACACAGCAGATGAAGGAGCAAAATAAAAACCCAACAAACAAATGAAGAGGACATAGGCAATCTACCTGAAAAAGAATTCAGAATAATGATAGTAAAGATGATCCAAAATCTTGGAAATAGAATAGAGAAAATGCACAAAACATTTAACAAGGATCTGGAAGAACTAAAGAGGAAAGAAGCAACAATGAACAACAAAATAAATGAAATTAAAAATACTCTAGAAGGGATCAATGGCAGAATAACTGAGTCAGAGGAACAGATAAGTGACCTGGAATATAAAATAGTGGAAATAGCTACTTCAGGGCAGAATAAAGAAAAAAGAATGAAAAGAACTGAGGACAGTCTCAAAGACCCCTGGGACAACATTAAACACACCAACATTCGAATTATACGAGTCCCAGAAGAAAAAGAGAAAAAGAAAGGGACTGAGAAAATATTTGAAGAGATTATAGCTGAAAACTTCCCTAATATGGGAAAGGAAGTAGTTAATCAGGTCCAGGAAGCACGGAGAGTCCCACGCAGGATAAATCGAAGGAGAAACATGCCAAGACACATATTAAGCAAAGTACCAAAAATTAAATACAAAGAACAAATATTAAAAGCGGCAAGGGAAAAACAACAAATAACACACAAGGGAATCCCCATAAGGTTAACCGCTGATCTTTCAGCAGAAACTCTGCAAGCCAGAAGGGAGTGGCAGGACATATTTACAGTGATGAAGGAGAAAAACCTAAAACCAAGATTACTCTAAACAGCAAGGATCTCATTCAGATTTGATGGAGAAATTAAAACCTTTACAGACAAGCAAAAGCTGAGAGAGTCCAGCACCCCCAAACCAGCATTACAGCAAATGCTAAAGAAACTTCTCTAGGCAAGAAACACAAGAGAAGGAAAAGACCTACAATAACAAACCCAAACGATTAAGAAAATGGGAATAGGAGCATACATATCGATAATTACCTTAAATGTAAATTGATTAAATGCTCCCACCAAAAGACACAGACTGGCTGAATGGATACAAAAACAAGACCCATATATATGCTGTCTACAAGAGACCCACTTCAGACCTAGGGACACATAAGGACTGAAAGTGAGGGGAATGGAAAAAGATATTCCATGCAAATGGAAATCAAAAGAAAGCTGGAGTAGCAATTTACATATCAGACAAAATAGACTAAAACAAACACTATTACAGGAGACAAACAAGGACACTACATAATGATCAAGGGATGAATCCAAGAGGAAGGTATAACAATTGTAAATATTTATGCACCCAACATAGGAGCACCTCAATACATAAGGCAAATATTAACAGCCAAAAAAGGGGAAATCCACAGTAACACAATCATAGTAGGGGATTTTAACACCTCACTTTCACCAATGGACAGATCATCCAGAATGAAAATAAATAAGGAAACACAAGCTTTAAATAATATATTAAACAAGATGGACTTAATTGATATTTATAGGATATTCCAACCAAAAACAACAGAATATACATTTTTCTCAAGTGCTCATGGAACATTCTCCAGGATAGAGCATACCTTGGGTGACAAATCAAGCCTTGGTAAATTTAAGAAAATTGAAATCGTATCAGGTAACTTTTCTGACCACAACAGTATGAGAATAGATATCAATTACAGGAAAATATCTGTAAAAAATAAAAACACATGGAGGCTAAACAATATACTACTTAATGACCAAGTGATCACTGAGGAAATCAAAGAAGAAATAAAAAAAATCTAGAAACAAATGACAATGGAGACACGATGACCAAAACCTATGAGATGCAGCAAAAGCAGTTCTAAGAGGGAAGTTTATAGCAATATAATCCTACCTTAAGAAACAGGTAACAGCTCAAATAAACAACCTATCCTTGCACCTAAAGCAATTAGAGAAAGAAGAACAAAAAACCCCAAAGTTAGCAGAAGGAAAGAAATCATAAAGATCAGATCAGAAATAAATGAAAAAGAAATGAAGGAAATGATAGCAAAGATCAATAAAACTAAAAGCTGGTTGTTTGAGAAGGTAAACAAAATTGATAAACCATTAGGCAGACTCATCAAGAAAATAAGGCAGAACACTCAAATCAACAGAAATAGATATGAAAAAGGAGAAGGAACAATGGACACTGCAGAAATACAAAGGATCAGGAGAGATTACTACAAGCAACTCTATGAGAATAAAATGGACAACCTGGAAGAAATGGACAAATTCTTAGAAATGCACAACCTGCCGAGACTGAAGCAGGAAGAAATAGAAAATATGAACAGACCAATCACAAGCCCTGAAAATGAAACTGTGAATAAAAATCTTCCAACAAACAAAAGCCCAGGTAGAAACGGCTTCACAGGCGAAATCTATCAAACATTTAGAGAAGAGCTAACACCTAGCCTTCTCAAACTCTTCCAAAATATAGCAGAGGGAGGAACACTCCCAAACTCATTCTACGAATCCAGCATCACGCTGATACCAAAACCAGATAAAGACGTCACAAAGAAAGAAAACTACAGGCTAATATCACTGATGAACATAGATGCAAAAATCCTCAACAAAATACTAGCAAACAGAATCCAACAGCACATTAAAATAATCATACACCATCATCAAGTGGGGTTTATTCTAGGAATGCAAGGATTCTTCAATATACACAAATCAATGAAAGTAATACACCATATTAACAAATTCAAGGAGAAAATCCATGTGACCATCTCAATCGATGCAGAGACAGCTGTTGACAAAAGTAAACACCCATTTATGATAAAAACCCGGTAGAAAGTAGGCATAGAGGGAACTTTCCTCAACATAATAAAGGCCATATAAGACAAACCCACAGGCAACATCATCCTCAATGGTGAAAAACCATTTCCACTAAGATCAGGAACAAGACAAGGTTGCCCAGTCTCACCACTCTTATTCAACATAGTTTTGGAAGTTTTAGCCACAGCAATCAGAAAAGAAAAAGAAATAAAAGGAATCCAAATTGGAAAAGAAGTAAAGCTGTCAGTGTTGGCAGATGACATGATACTCTACATAGAAAATCCTATAGATGCTACCAGAAAACTACTAGAGCTAATCAATGAATTTGGCAAAGTAGCAGGATTCAAAATTAATGCACAGAAATCTCTGGCATTCTTATACACTAATGATGAAAAATCTGAAAATGAAATTAAGAAAACACTCCCATTTACCACTGCAACAAAAAGAATAAAATATCTAGGAATAAACCTACATAAGGAGACAAAAGACGTGTACGCAGAAAATTATAAGACACTGATGAAATAAATTAAAGACGATAAAAATAGAGGGAGAGATATACCATGTTCTTGGATTGGAAGACTCAACATTGTCAAAATGACTCTACTACCCAAAGCAATCTACAGATTCAATGCAATCCCTATCAAACTACCAATGGCATTTTTCACAGAACTAGAACAAAAAATTTCACAATTGTATGGAAACACAAAAGGTCCCTAATAGCCAAAGCAATCTTGAGAACGAAAAATGGAGATGGAGGAATCAGGCTCCCTGACTTCAGACTATACTGCAGAGCTACAGTAATCAAGACAGTATGGTACTGGCACAAAAACAGAAATATAAATCAATGGAACAGGACAGAAAGCCCAGAGAGAAACCCACGCAAATATGGTCATCTTTTCTTTGATAAAGGAGGGAAGAATATACAGTGGAGAAAAGACAGCCTCTTCAATAAGGGGTGCTGGGAATACTGGACAGGTACATGTAAAAGTATGAAATTAGAACACTCCCTATCACCATACATAAAAATAAACTCAAAATGAATTAAAGACCTAAATGTAAGGCCAGAGACTGTCAAACTCTTAGAGGTAAACAGAGGCAGAATGCTATATGACATAAATCACAGCAAGATCCTTTTAACCTAGAGAAATGGAAATAAAAGCAAAAATAAACAAATGGGACCTAATGAAACTTCAAAGCTTTTTCACAGCAAAGGAAACCATAAACAAGACCAAAAGACAACCCTCAGAATGGCAGAAAATATTTGCAAATGAAGCAACTGACAAAGGATTAATCTCCAAAATTTACAAGCAGCTCCTGCAGCTCAATAACAAAAAATGGGCAGAACTCCTATATAGACATTTCTCCAAAGAAGATATGCAGATTGCCAAGAAACACATGAAAGAATGCTCAACATCATTAATCATTAGAGAAATGCAATCCAAATCTACAATGAGATATTGTCTCACACTGGTCAGAATGGCCATCATCAAAAAATCTAGAAACAGTAAATGATGGAGAGGGTGTGGCGAAAAGGGAACCCTCTTGCACTGTTGGTGGGAATGTAAATTGATACAGCCACTATGGAGAAGAGTATGTAGGTACCTTAAAAAACTACAAATAGAACTACCATACTACCCAGTAATCCCACTACTGGGCATATACCCTGAGCAAACCATAATTCAAAAAGAGTCATGTACCAAAATGTTCATTTCAGCTTTATTTACAATATTCTGGACATGGATGCAACCTAAGTGTCCATCAACAGATGAATGGATAAAGAAGATTTGGTGCATATATACAATTGAATATTACTCAGCCATAAAGGAAACGAAATTGAGTTATTTGTAGTGAGATGGATGGACCTAGAGTCTGCCATACAGAGTGAAGTAAGTCAGAAAGAGAAAAACAAATACTGTATGCTAACACATATATATGGAATCTAAGGAAAAAAAAAATAGGTCATGAAGAACCTAGGGGTAAGACAGGAAAAAAGACACAAACCTACTAGGGAATGGATTTGAGGATATGGGGAGGGGGAAGGGTAAGCTGTGACAAAGTGAGAGAGTCGCATGGACATATATACACTACCAAAAGTAAAATAGATAGCTAGTGGGAAGTAGCCACGTAGCACAGGGAGATCAGCTCGGTTGTTTGTGACCACCTAGAGGCGTGGGATAGGGAGGGTGGGAGGGAGGGAGATGCAAGAGGGAAGAGATATGGGAACATATGTATATGTATAACTGATTCACTTTGTTATAAAGCAGAAACTAACACATCATTGTAAAGCAATTATACTCCAATTAAGATGTTAAAAAAAGAAAAGAATGAAATTTGAAAACTCCCTAACACCATATACAAAAATAAACTCAAAATGGATTAAAGCCTTAAGTGTAAGGCTAAATATTATAAAACTCTTAGAAGAAAATATAGGCACAACACTCTTTGGTATGAATCACAGAAACATCTTTTTTGACCCATCTCTTAGAGTAATGGAAATAAAAACAAAAATAAATGAGATCTAATGAAACTTAAAAGCTTCTGCACAGTAATGGAAACCATCAACAACAGAAAAAGACAACCCACAGAGGGAGAAAATTTTTGCAAATGATGTGACTGACAAGGAATTAGTCTCCAAAATATACAAACAGCTCATGCAGCTCTAGGTCAAGAAAAACAAGCAACCCAATCAGAAAATGGGCAGAAGATCTAAACAGATAGCTGTCCAAAGAAGACATACAGATGGCCAAGGAGCATATGAAAAGATGCTCAATATCACTATCAGAGAAGTGCAAATCGAAACTACAATGAGGTATCATCTCCCAGCAATCGAATGGCCATCATCAAAAAGTCTACAAACAGGGCTTCCCTGGTGGCGCAGTGGTTGAGAGTCCGCCTGGTGATGCAGGGGACACGGGTTCGTGCCCCGGTCTGGGAAGATCCCACATGCCGCGGAGCGGCTGGGCCCGTGAGCCATGGCCGCTGAGCCTGCGCATCCGGAGCCTGTGCTATGCAACGGGAGAGGCCACAGCAGTGAGAGGCCCGCATACCACAAAAAAAACCCCCCAAAACAAACAAACAAACAAAAACAAAAAAAAACCCCAAAAGTCTACAAACAGTAAATGTTGGAATGGGTGTGGAGAAAAGGGAACCCTCCTACACTGCTGGTGGGAATGTAAATTGGTACAACTACTATGGAGAACAGTATGGAGGTTCCTTAAAAAACTTAAAATAGAACTACCATATGACCCAGCAGTCTCACTCCTGGTCATATATCCAGAGAAACCCATAATCCAAAAGGATACAAGCACCCTAATGTTCATTGTATCACATTTACAATTTCCAAGTCATGGAAGGAAGCTAAATTTCCATTGACAGAGGAATGGATAAAGATGATGTGGTATATATATATATATAATGGAATATTATTCAGTCATGAAAAATAATGAATTAATGCCATTTGCAGCAACATGGGTGGACCTAGAGATTCTCATACTAGGTGAAGTAAGTCAGACAGAGAAAGAAAAATATTATATGGTATCACTTGTATGTGGAACCTAATTTTTAAAAAAAGATACAGGTGCATTGCACAGGGAGATCAGCTCGGTGCTTTGTGACCACTTAGAGGAGTGGGATAGAGAGGGTGGGAGGGAGAGGCAAGAGGGAGTGGATATATGGATATACCTATACATATAGCTGATTCACTTTGTTATTCAGCAGAAACGAATATAACATTGTAAAGCAATTATACTCCAAAAAAAGATGTTAAAAAAAAAGATAAAAGTGAACTCATTTACAAAACAGAAGCAGACTTATAGCTATTGAAAATAAACTTATGGTAAACAAAGGGGAGACATGGCACCAGTGGGATAAATCAGGATCTTGGGATGAATACCTGCACACTGCTATATATTAGATGGATAACAAAAAAAGACCTACTATATAGCACAGGAAACTCTATTCAATATTCTGTGATGACCTATATGAGAAAAAAAATCTAAAAAAGAATTATTATGGGCTTCCCTGGTGGTGCAGTGGTTGAGAGTCCGCCTGCCGATGCAGGGGACACGGGTTCATGCCCCAGTCCGGGAAGATCCCACATGCCGTGGAGCGGTTGGGCCCGTGAGCCGTGGCCACTGAGCCTGCATGTCCGGAGCCTGTGCTTTACAACAGGAGAGGCCACAACAGTTAGAGGCCCGTGTACCGCAAAAAAAAAAAAAAAAAAAAAAAGAACGATTATATGTATAGCTGAATCACTTTGCTGTACAACTGAAACTAACACAACATTGTAAATCAACTATACTCCAATGAAATTAAAATATTAAAATAAAAATTTTTAGAAACCTGTCTAAAGATTTCAAAATAACCAGACAATACTGAACATTTTCCAGCATTTAATTCAGAAAAGAAAATTGGAAATTTCAAGCTCTTATGAGCTTAATACTCAGTTTAACTTCACAAATTCCTATTTGCTGTAAGAAAGTTCAATTTTATCTCCTCTTAGAGAATGTCCATGAAACATCTACCTGAGATTTCACTTTGAGTATCCTGGGAAAGGGAAGTATACTCTACACTTGTGGATCCATAAATCACTTGTGCTATGTGGAATAGAACAATTATACATAGCTGAAGTGTATAGATTGGTGTATATAAAACCAACAGAAAGCACTTGGGCACAAACACATCCAGAATCTGAAAACCAAGTCACACTGAGATCACATACCTAAATTTAGTTTTCTAGAAACTTACCAGGAACCAAAGTACATTGTTTTTAATGGTATCCCAGATAAAAATTGATGTCAAAATCATTGAGTCCAATCACTCTTCTGAAGCATGGAAGACAAGTTGAAACAGCAAATGGTTTGGATTCCAGAGTCTCAGTAATTAGCTACATTTCCATCAAGGAAATGGGAATAAGATTACCTGATTTCAAGCACTGGATTGCTGCCCTTCTCACCTCCTAATCTGTTCTCTCTACAACCTTGGAGATCTTTTTAAAGTACAAATCTGGTCAAGTCACTCCCTGCTTAAAACTCTTCAATGTCTTTCTTTGCTCTTAGGGTTAAGTTGAAATCCCTTAACATGAATTACAACTTCAGTTGGTCTGACTTCAGTCTATCTCTTCATCCTCATTTTAGTCCACTCCTCCTGTTGCTCTAATACTCTCATCAGGTCCTTTTGACTTCAGCACTAGTCTATTGTAATAAACTGTTTATTCGTATACATCTACCATCTGGTCGTCTCCTACATGATGGCAAAGATCATATTTATGCTGTTTGTTGTTGTAACATTAGTGACCATCATAGTGCTTGGAATATAGTAGATACTCTACAAGTATTTATTGAAAGAAGGGAAAGAGGGAGGAACACAGAAACAGATGGAGGAAAAGTGTTATTTTTGAGGATAGATCAAACATAGAAATATTTTTATAAAGCACTATTAGAAATTATAAGATTTGGGACCAGTCAGAGAAAGTATCTTTTATAATCTACCGAGAAGGCAGCTCAGTTTGTTCATCTATGTCTCCATTTGTGTTTTGGTGGTGGTGGGGAGATGGGGGGACAGATCATAACAGAACAAAATATTTCAATGCTTGCAGTGTTTTAAATGATTCAATTTTTCAGACTTTATTGATCACTAAGGATAATTACAAACTCCCACCAATGTGAAACATTTTTAAAACTCAAAGACAACACCCAAATGCACAGACTCTGTGTGGCTTGTGGGGTTTCCTTTATTGGTCACATGTAGACAAAGCCAGCTATAGCAATGATATTTAAGCTCAGGGTATAACTCCTCACATGTTTGACCCATTCTTTACACATCACTTTTTAAAAATGGAGTTTCTATAAATCTACACTCACTTATATAAACAGGAAACATATGTATTAGCTCCATGATGGGAAAATTCATAACCATGGTAGGAGTATATAGGTGAGGTGGTTGATCTTCAGGAACTTTTCCTTACCCCATGGTCTAGAGAACAAAGTGCAGTGATCTAGAGCAGCTTCCTAATTCCATTTAATATGGAAACCATTGTCAGATCATATGTATTATGCCCAGAATTGTGTTAGAAAAATTGGGAGAAATTTAAAAGAAGCAAAACCCTTATATAAATACCCTAAAAATGACATGTAGTTCTTAAGCAACTTTACCTTGATTTTATATTTGTAATTTTTTCCCCTTTCTCATGTGCTCCTCAGGAATCTGGAAATACTTGTCTTTTATCTAAGAAACCTTAACTTCCCTCTGTATAGATGTGGTATCAAAAGCTTCAAAGTGTCACCATTTTGTTTATTATTATAAATCAACATTTATTATCTACGTATTTAAAGTTTCTGCTTCTGGGTTTTTTTTGTTAGCCTGGGTAAACATGGTAGTCATGCTAATAAAAATATCCGTGGTCACCATTTCTACTTTACAGTTTTACAATGTGATTTCTAAGTCATTTAAATCATGGAACTAATGAAATCACTTGTGCACCAAAGCTTAGCATTAGGCCAAAGTCTACCAAGTAGGAGATATTCATACTATTTTCTTAGTATAGAGATATTTATCTTATCAGTACATTTATTCATTAATTCGATAAATATTTATAGAGTGCTTATTATGTGCTAAACATTTTTTGGTAAGTTTTGGAGATATAACGATGAGCCAAAAAGGCTTGGTCTCTGTCCATATGGCACTTAATAGCTAATGCCTTGAACTTGACATCAACTTAATAGCTAATGCCTTGAACTTGACATCAAAACAAGAATGACTTCAGCTGTCAAAATGTGTAGAGTTGTCAAATATGACCTTTATGATAAATAGAGTTTGAAGTTTTACTCTGTACCCAGTATATATTTAACTTTAGAGAGTCCCTATTTATATTCATTATTTAGAAGAATAAAAACAGACAATTATCTTTCCTATCTTATTCCTTTGATTTTTATAAACATTGAGAAACATTTTGAAAATGTTAGGATTTCTAGTGTGTTGTAGACCCTTAACATTTGCTCTCCTGTATTTTTTTTTTTTTTTTTTTTTTGTAATTTTTGGCTGCATTGGGTCTTTGTTGCTGCGTGCGGGCTTTCTCTAGTTGTGGCAAGCAGGGGTTACTCTTCATTCAGGTGCACAGGCTTCCAATTGGGGTGGCTTCTCTTGTTGCACAGCATGCACTCTAGGCATGCGGGCTTCAGTAGTTGTGGCACATGGGCTTAGTTGCTCCACGGCATGTGGGATCTTCCTGGACCAGGGCTCGAACCCATGTCCCCTGACCTGGCAGGTGGATTCTTAACCACTGTGCCACCAGGGAAAACCCTGCTCTCCTGTATTTTAAACAGGAATACCTAAGGAGGACAGAGACGGTGGGAAATGACAAACCTCCATTTACCTCTCAGTCAAGTCAGGTTTTCCGCGTACTTTCTTAGGGTGCAAATTAAATTTCGTGTCATAATTGCTATCTTTCAGACTGGATGGATCTACTCATATTATCCTAGATAATAACAGGATCAAGAAAAAATAGAGTCTCACAAGTGACAGGGTATTAGTATAATGCAATGCCAAATACAGGGCGAGAAGGCCAAAGAACACTTACTGGTAAGTGGTTGGGCTGACATTGATGCGTCGAGGGTGACTTCCCGATTCGAATTTGCTTGCCAGAGTGACATTATTTCCAAACAGGCAATATCGTGGCATTCTTACCCCAACAACTCCAGCCAGCACAGAGCCTGAGTGAATGCCTATTCTCATCTAAAAAAGAAAAGGAAAAGGATATATTTATGTTTTCATTTGGTATGTGATTATTTTAATAAGATGTACTGCTGAACCATTAAACTCCTAGCTCCTCAAAGATAGGGACTGGGGTCTTGGTCATTTTTGTGAGCCAAATATATGGACTATTATATCAATAGTATCAATGAACATGGATGGTGTGGAATAAATGAACAAATGGATTAATTATAAGAAAAAAACTACATTTAATTTTCTATTGTAAAAAAATAAATCCAGTTGTGTTACAATTTAAATCAGGTTTTATTTGTACCTACTATGCTCTAATAAATGGAAAATGTATTATTTTCCCTAGAGTTATTTTAACATAAAAAACCCTATTTTTTCCTTCATAGCATTAAACACAATTGAAAATTAAATATTTATATTTCTGTTTATCTGTTCATTTAAAATATTTTTTCTCTCTGTTTATTTTAGATCACTTCTATTTCCAAATTTACTAATCTTTTCTTTTGTAATGCCTTATCTTTTGCTAATCACATCGTGTATATTTCTTCTAGGATACAGTGATTTTCCTTTCTCAAAGTTCGAACTGAACGTTTTTTTTTTAACCTTTCAGGTATCAAATTAACTTTTGAATATACGAAATACAATTAAAATAACTGTTTTAATATTTTTGTGTGCTAATTCTAACATATGCTCCAGTTCTGTATCAATTTTGATTGATTTTTCTCATTCTTATTTTTTTTAACATCTTTATTGGAGTATAATTGCTTTACAATGGTGTTAGTTTCTGCTTTATAACAAAGTGAATCAATTATACATATACATATGTTCCCATATCTCCTCCCTCTTGCGTCTCCCTCCCTCCCACCCTCCCCATCCCACCCATCCAGGTGATCACAAAGCACTGAGCTGATCTCCCTGTGTTATGCGGCTGCTTCCCACTAGCTAGCTATTTTATGTTTGGTAGTGTACATATGTCCATGCCACTCTCTCACTTTATCACAGCTTACCCTTCCCCCTCCCCATATCCTCAAGTCCATTCTCTAGTAGGTCTGTGTCTTTATTCCTGTCCTGCCCCCAGGCCCTTCACGACACTTCTTTTTTTCTTAGATTCCATATATAT